>ML407702.1:90442-112129 GCA_005239525.1 Nicotiana knightiana | reverse complement strand
TATATATATATATTATGAGATTGAAAATATGATGTAGTATGTGGGGTTAATGAACCATTTTGGGTAGTTCTTGTTGAAATTGGTTGGGGGGGGGATTACAATTGTAGAGCTTTATAGTCTATTTTGCATGCTAGGTGTTTGAGAAAATTCCTAAGAGAGTTACACCATGTAAATCCTTCTAATTATTATCCAACTTTCGCTATCTTCCTATAGATTGTTATTGCTAGAAGTGTTGAGATGTTGTAATAACTTAAGGAAAGCGCAAACAAGGTACGTTGGCTAAACTCCTCTCTTAGACTTGGACCCCCAGAATGGCCTTGTAAGTCTCGGGTTGCTCATTATAAATTGATTGTCTCAAATAAGCCTTGTGTCAAATGATATATGCCTTCAATTTGTATTCCAAACATTCTTGTATGTTGAGTTGCTATTTGATAAGGTGATTAAGCATGGGCTGTGTGTTAATATGTTATTGTCACGACCCAAATCCCAATTTAGGTCGCGATGGCGCCCAACTTCAATGTCAGGCATGCCAACTTTAATTTACTAGTGATCCCTTTTTAATTTTATAAAGCAATTCACCATACTTAAGAGGTTTTTATTTCAAAACCATAAATTTGAAGTAAATTAGTGACTTAAAAGACCAAAGTGAGCAATAAATATAGTAATCACCACCATCATTGCAACCCAAAAGAATAGAATATCCACTACGTGGGCATGCCAGGAACTGGCGTCACAGGTCTACGGGCATCTAATAGAAACTAGTATCCAAAAGAAAGTACAAGTTTGCCCTACTGTCTGAAGAAATAATACAGACATAATAAAAGAAAAGAGGAACTCCAGGGTGCTGCCTGAGATAAGCGTCAAGGAAAGCAACTCACCAAGAAGTCCACGCCCACTATACGTCAGGGACGAGCGCCAGATGAATACCCAGATGCACCTGCCTCAGAGCCTGTACAATTAAGTACATAAGCGTAGCATGAGTACATAAACAAATATGTACCCAGTGAGTATTCCCCCCAATCTTGAAGAAGTAGTGACGAGAGGTAGACGTGATACTTACTAGGGTCAACATTTTTAAATAACATAATTTAATAGGAACTAGGCAGGTATAATCGTAGAAATCACAAAGACATAAAATATCAAGTATAGTTGTAATTACCTTTTCATGTCAAATTTCACTAGCATATAATTTACTAAATTTCCTTTTTCACATGAAACAGTTTATACAATTACAACAAATTTCCAGTAAATCATATAGCACAGAATAGGCCGAAGCGTCATGAAAATAAATGTGCACTGCCGAGGGTCGAACGGCTCGAACCATAGATGCATCTATTACCCCGCTCGCGAATCAGACATGCGACACAGTTGACATAATAGTAGGGCTATTCCTCTCACGAATCATACATGTGACGCGGGTGCCGCATATATACATAAAATTATCAATATTAAGGAGTTAACCGAGATTATACTTTAAAGCAAGAACTTAAGCAATATAATATGGAACACAACTTCCTAATATTCTCATGCCAATTCAAGGATAATAAGAAACTCAAAATGCATTTAGGGATACGTGTAAGGAACATATAAGCATGCTCGTGAGTCCTAGAACTACCCAACATAACATAGTAATAGCTACGCACGGACTCTCGTCACTTCGTGCATGCGTAGTCCCCGCAAATAAGAACATGCAATTAGTTATAATCACCTATGGGACAATTCCCTCTTACAAGGTTAGAAAGGAGGCGCACCTCGTGTCGAACCTACTCTCCGGGTCAAGAACGCGCCCGAAACTCCACACTCGTCACCCAAGGACTCGAAACTAGCCAAATGTTACATAAATACATCAATTTTTGCTCAAAAGTATGGAATTTCCCTATTTTGTTAACCAATTTTCCTACTTTGCCATATCTCAAAATACACCCCTGGGCCCACGTGCTCGGATTCCGGAAATGTTCGAAGGAAACACTTACCCATAACCTAAGGATCATTAATACATAGTTTTTGTATGATTCCATGGCAAATTTCTAGGTAATTTTTCCAATTTTCATAAAACCTAGGGTTTTACTCTAACCCATGATTTTTCACTAATTTGGAGGTTAATCTACCTAGTATTTCATGTATTAAACTAATATTAGAGTAGAAATCACTTACCTTTCAGTAGCTAGGTGGATTGGCCCTTTCCCAAGCTCCCTAAGTCGACAATGGAGGAAGAAAAATGGATAAAATGAACCTTTCCCGTGTTAAAAGAACACACTGCCTTCAGTAGTTCCGCACTTGTGGCTCAAGGACCGCACCTGCGAAAAATGGGACAAGGGCCTGGGCTCGCACCTGCGGGCAGGAGTCCGCACCTGCGGCTCTGCACCTGCGAGAACTGGGTAGCCCACCTGGGGTCGCACCTCTGAGGCTTGGACCGTAGGAGCGGTCTCGCACCTGCGACTGGGTGACTGCACCTGTGGTCATACCAGATCAGGTGCACCCGCAATTGCTTCAGTTGATTTTTGGCCTTGTTTGGTGCCCGAGAGGCACCTGGGCCCACCCGATCTCTTTTCCAAATATACCAACAAGTCCCAAATCATAATACAGACTCGCTCGAGCCTCTGGATTACCCAAAACAACGCTAAAACTCAAAATCACCCTTCAAAACCCCTAGAATCAAACTTAGGAACTTTAAGTTTCTTGAATTCGCTAACAATGCGCCGAACCAACCTATACTACTCGGAATGACACCAAATTTTGTAGGCAAGTCATAAATGATATAACAGAACTATTCCCTGTCTCGGAATTCCGTTCAGACCTCGATAACACCAAAACACGTTCCAAACCAAATTTCAAACTTAAGGAAACTCTAATTTCGATATTGGGCACCGGAATGCCCCCGGTTCATCCAAAACCCATTCCGAACATGCACCCAAGTCCAAAATCAACATACAAAGCTACCGGAACCGTCAAAACTTGATTCCGAGGTCGTTTACTCAAAATGTTGACCGAAGTCAAACTTGTAAGGAGCCAAATGTTCCTATACCACTCTAAACGCTTCCGAATCCCGAACCACCCATCCCCACAAGTCATAAATCATAATAAGCCACTACAGGAAGTCTCATTTAGGGGAACAGGGTCCTGATACGCAAAACAACTGGTCGGGTCGTTACATTCTCCACCTCTTAAATAAATGTTCGTCCTCGAACGGGTCTAGAATCATACCTGAAGTGCTGAATAAATGTGGATATCTGCTCTGCATGTCCTCCTCGGACTCCCAGGTCGGCTCCTCGACTGGTTGGACCCTCCACTGGACCTTCATAGCAGAAACTCTCTTGGACCTCAACTGGCGATCCTGCCTATCAATGATAGCAACTGGCTCCTCCTCGTAGCCCAACCTCTCATCCAATTGAATAGTGCTGAAATCAACCACGTGAGAGAAGTTGGCGTGGTACCTCCGGAGCATGGATACATGAAAAATCAGATGAACTCCTGACAAACTGGGAGGTAAAGCTAGCTCATAAGCAACCTCCCCAACTTGCCTCAACACCTATAAGGGACCTATAAACCTTGGGCTCAGCTTGCCCTTCTTCCCGAACCTCATAATACCCTTCATCGGCGAGACTTTCAACATGACCTAAACTCCTTCCATAAATGATACATCACACGCTTTCTGATCCACGTAACTCTTCTGTCTAGACTGTGCTGTGCAGAGCCTCTCCTAAATCAACTTCACTTTCTCCAAAGCATCCTTTACTAGGTCGGTGCCATATAACTTAGCCTCACCAGGCTCGAACCACCCGATAGGAGAGCGACATCGCCGACCATACAATGCCTCAAATGGTGCCATCTCAATGCTGGACTGATAACTATTATTGTAAGCAAACTCGGCCAAAGGAAAGAACTGGTCCCACTGACCTCCGAAGTCAATCACACATGTCCTGAGCATGTCCTCCAATATCTGAACCGTACACTCCGACTGACCATCAGTCTGAGGGTGAAATGCGGTGCTGAGATCTATCTGGGTACCCATCTCACTATGCAATGCTCTCCAGAAGTGCGAGGTGAACTGAGGACCTCGATCTGATACAATAGACACCGACACACTGTGCAACTGGACTATCTCCCGAATGTAGATCTGTGCCAACCTCTCAGAAGTATATGTAGTAGCCACTGGAATGAAATGCGCCGATTTGGTCAACCTATCCACAATGACCCAAATCGAGTCAACCTTCTGCAAAGTCTGAGGTAACCCAACCACGAAGTCCACAGTGATGCGCTCCCACTTCCACTCGGGAATGGGCATATGTTGAAGTAGGCCTCCTGGGCTCTGGTGCTCATACTTAACCTGCTAGCAATTAAGACACCTAGCCACATACTCCACAATGTCCTTCTCCATCCGCCTCCACTAGTAATGCTGCTTCAAATCACGATACATCTTCGTAGCACCAGGATGAATAGAGTATCGTGAACTGTGCGCCTCCTCTAGAATCCTCTCTCTCAAGCCATCAACGTTAGGAACACATAAACGGCCCTGAAGTCCCAGAATTCCATCCTCGCCAATGGTAACCTCCTTAGAACCACCCTGAACCACTGTCTCTCGAAGCTCTGCCATGCACGGATCATCAAACTGTCGAGCCTTAATTTTACCCAATAACAAAGACTGAGCAACCACATGTGCTGGAACTCGACGAGGCTCTGAATGTTCTAATCTCACCAAGCGATTAGCCAAGGACTGAATGTCCAAGGCTAGAGGTCTCTCCTCTGCTGAAATATAAGCCAAGCTACCCATACTCTCCGCCTTCCTGCTCAAAGCATCTGCTACCATATTCGCCTTTCCCGGATGATAAAGAATGGTGATGTCATAATCCTTCAGCAACTCAAGCCACCTGCGTTGCCTCAAATTAAGATCCCTCTATTTGAACAAGTGCTGTAAGCTGCGGTGATCCGTATAAACCTCACAGGACACCCCATACAAATAGTGCCTCCAAATCTTAAGAGCATGAACAATCACCACCAACTCCAAATCGTGCACATGATAATTCTTCTCATGAACCTTCAGCTGGCATAAAGCATAAGCAATAACTCTCCCTTCCTGCATCAACACACACCCCAAACCAATGCGTGAAGAGTCGTAATATACTGTATACATCCCAGAATCGGAAGGCAATACCAGGACTGGTGCTAAGGTCAATGCTGTCTTGAGCTTCTGAAAGCTCGCCTCACACTCCTCGGACCATCGAAACGGGGCATTATTCTGAGTCAATCTAGTCAGTGGGGCTGCAATGGATGAAAAGCCCTCCATAAATCGCTGGTAGTAGCCTGCTAGACCCAAGAAACTCCTGATCTCTGTAGCTGAAGTAGGACGTGGCCAACTATAAACTGCCTTAGTCTTGTTAGGATCAACCTTGATACCCTTTCCAGATACCACATGTCCTAAGAACGCCACGGAATCCAACTAAAACTCACACTTGGAGAACTTAAAATATAGCTTTTGTTCTCGCAAAGTCTGGAGCACTCTCAAATGGTGCTCGTGCTCTCCCAGGCTACGTGAGTAAATTAGAATGTCATCAATGAAGACAATGACAAAAGAATCAATGTACAGCCTGAACACCCTGTTCATCAATTCCATAAATGCTTCTGGGGCATTAGTCAAGCCAAAGGACATCACCAGGAACTCATAATGGCCATATCTCGTACGAAAAGAAGTCTTCGGAACATCTGAGGCCCGAATCCTCAACTGATGATATCTCGATCTCAAATCAATCTTAGAAAACACCCGGGCACCCTGAAACTGGTCAAACAAATCATCGATGCGCGGCAAGGGATACTTGTTCGTAATGGTGATCTTGTTCAATTGGCGGTAGTCAATACACATCCGCATAGTCCCATCCTTCTTCTTCACAAATAAAACACCCCACGACGATACACTCGTCCTAATAAACCCCTTAGCTAACAACTCCTCAAGCTGCTCCTTTAACTCCTTCAACACTTTTGGAGCCATATTGTATGGAGGAATAGATATAGGCTGGGTGCCTGGAGCTAAATCAATGCAGAAATAAATATCACGATCCGGAGGCATGCCTAGAAGGTCTGAAGGAAATACATCAGCAAACTCTCAAACCACTCGCATTGAATCAATCGTCGGAGACTCGGCGGGGATGTCCCGCACATAAGCAAGATAGGCCAGACAAACCTTCTCAACCATATGTCGAGCCTTCAGGAATGAAACAACCCGGCTGGCTGTACTAACTGAGGAACCTCTCCACTCCAGCCTAGGCGACTCCGGCGTGGCTAAGGTAACTGTCTTGGCATGGAAATCTAGCACGTCATGATAAAGAGACAACCAATCCATGCCTAAAATAACCTCAAAATCAACCATGTCGAGCAATAGAAGGTCCGCTCTGGTATCGAACCCACAAAATGAAATCACACAGAACCGATAAATCCGGTCTACAACCACAGAATCACCCACGGGAGTGGACACATAAATAGGAGTACCCAAGGACTCGCGAGGAACATCCAGGAAACAAGAAAATAAGGATGACACATATGAATAGGTGGATCTTGGATCAAATAACACTGATGCATCTCTACCACCTACTAAAATAGTACATATGATCACGACATCTGAGGCCACTGCATTTGATTGGACCGGAATGGCATAGAATCTAGCTGGAGCACGGATGACTGACCTCCGCTGGAATCAATAGGGGCCGACAGAGCTCCCCCTGCCTGGCCTCCACCTCTGGGATGACCTCTACTAGTATGCCCTTCACCTCTGGGTGACGAACTACCGGTGCTAAAAATGTAGGCTGATAGCTCTGTTGAACGGCCTTGCCCCGAAGCCTGGGACAAGTCCTCCTCATATGGATTGGATCCCCACACTCATAACATCTAGCTGGTGGGATGGCCTGCTGCCCTGAAGAAGGACCCTGGATAGCTAGGGGTGGTGAGAAACCTCCGACATGGCACTAAAGTTAGGACTAGAAGACCCCTGATGACCGAAATACCCACCTGAGGAACCCTGATGGCTGGTGGACGGTAGGAACTCTCTGGCATGGTGCTGAAATAGGGCCTCACTGGAGCACCACAGGGAGGTGATGTGGGAGCTGAATATGGAGGCCTGCTAGGCTGGCCTCTACCGAACTGAACTCTACCCCTGGCTGGGGAACCTCTAAAATCTCCTAAAAATCTAGCTCTCTGATCCTGCTGACTCTGCTCTCTGCCCCTCGAATGATAACCCTCAATCCGGTGAGCTATCTCGACCACAAACTGATAGGGAGTCCCCATCTCCACCTCTCGGGCCATGTTCGCCCTAATACCAAAGTGCAGCCCAGCTACAAATCTCCGCACTCTCAACATCAGTAGGAAGTATCATAAGGGCATGACGCGTCAGAAAACCTGCCCTCGTAGTCTGTCACTGACATTTGTCCCTACTCCAGCTGCTCAAACTGATATCACAGCTCTTCCCTCTCGGAGGGTGGGATATACCTGTCCAGGAACAGCTGAGTGAACTACTCCTAAGTGATGGAAGGGGAACCTGCCGGTCTACCCAGGACATAGGACTGCCACCATCTCAGGGCCCTGCCCTTAACCTGAAAAGTAGTGAAGTCCACTCCATGGGACTCCAGTATCCTCATCTTGTGCAGTCTGTCCCTGCACGTATCAATGAAGTCCTGGGCATCCTCGCCCTTCTCACCTCCGAAGATATGAGGGTGCAATCGGGTCCATCTATCCTGTAACTTCAGCGGATCACCGTCTGCAGCTGGTCTGAGCTCAGGTGCTGCTGCTACTGGCTGGGCTCCACCCACGAGCAGTGTACCCAGGGTCTGATAAACTGTTGCTGCATGGCCTGCGGCATGGGCAGTAGGGGTCTGGGCTCCCCCTCTTGCTAGAGATGTGGCAAGATCCGCTGGAAATAAACCAGCATGCGTCATAGTGTCCATAAATCTCATCATATGGCCTATGACCTCCTGGAAGCCTGGCGCCGACATAAAGTCTACTGGGAAAGGATCTGCTGGGGGCACCTCGCCCTGCTTCTCTATGATAAGATCCTTTGCCGGATCCACTTGGTGTGATACTGGAACAACTCTGGGATTCCCTCGTCCCCTACCTTGGGCCGGTACCCTCCCCCGACCTCTGCCACGGCCTCTGACAGCGGGGGTAGCGGCATCTCCCAGGTCTGGAACGTCAACAGCGCGAGTCCTCACTATCTGTGAGAGAATGGAAGAATAAGATTTAGTAAACCATCAAGTGCACGATAGAACATGAATAAAGAGAGGTTTCCTAACACCCTATAGCCTCCCAAAGATAAATACAGACGTCTCTGTATCGATTTGCAAGACTCTATTAGGTTTGCCCATGACTTGTGAGACCTACATGAACCTAGAGCTCTGATACCATGTTGTCACGACCCAAATCCCAATTTAGGTCGCGATGGCGCCCAACTTCGATGTCAGGCAAGCCAACTTTAATTTACTAGTGATCCCTTTTTAATTTATAAAGCAATTAACCATACTTAAGAGGTTTTTCTTTCAAAAGCATAAATTTGAAGTAAATTAGTGACTTAAACGACCAAAGTGAGAAATAAATATAGTAATCACCACCATCATTACAACCCAAAAGAATAGAATATCTACTAAGTGGGCATGCCAGGAACTGGCGTCACAGGTCTATGGGCATCTAATAGAAACTAGTATCCAAAAGAAACTACAAGTTTTCCCTACTGTCTGAAGAAATAATACATACATACTAAAGGAAAAGAGGAACTCCATGGTGCTGGTTGAGATAAGCGTCAAGGAAAGAAGCTCACCGAGAAGTCCACGCCCACTATACGTCAGGGACGAGCGCGGATGAATACCCAGATGCACCTGCCTCAGAGCCTGTACAATTAAGTACATAAGTGTAGCATGAGTACATAAACAAAAATGTACCTAGTGAGTATCCCGCCCAATCTCGAAGAAGTAGTGACGAGAGGTAGACGTGATATTTACTAGGGTCAACATTTTTAAATAACATAATTTAATAGGAACTAGGCAGGAATAACAGTCGTAGAAATCACAAAGACATAAAATATCAAGTATAGTTGTAATTACCTTTGCATGTCAAATTTGACTAGCATATAATGTACTAAATTCCCTTTTTTACATGAAACAGTTTATACAATTACAACAAATTCCTAGTAAATAATATAGCACAGAATAGGCCGAAAGCGTACGGCTGAAGCGTCGCGAAAGTAAATGTGCACTGCCGAGGGTCGAACGGCTCGAACCATAGATGCATCTATTACCCCACTCGCAAATCGGACATGCGATGCGGTTGACATAATAGTAGGGCTATTCCGCTTACGAATCATACATGTGACGCGGGTGCCGCATACATACATAAATTTATCAATATTAAGGAGTTAACAGAGATTATACTTTAAAGCAAGAACTTAAGCAATATAATATGGAACACAACTCCCTAATATTTTCATGACAATTCAAGGATAATAAGCAACTCAAAATGCGTTTAGGAATACCTGTAAGGCACATATAAGCATGCTCGTGAGTCCTAGAACTATCCAACATAACATAGTAGTAGCTACGCACGGACTCTCGTCACTTCGTGCATGCGTAGCCCCCGCAAATAACAACATGCAATTATTTATAACCACCTATGGGGACAATTACCTATTACAAGGTTAGAAAGGAGACTCACCTTGTGTCGAACCTACTCTCTGGGTCAAGAACGCGCCCGAAACTTCACACTCATCACCCAAGGACTCGAAACTAGCAAAATGTTACATAAACAAATCAATTTATGCTCAAAAGTATGGAAATTACCTATTTAGTTAACCAATTTAGCCTACTTTGCCATATCTCAAAATACACCCCCGGGCCTACGTGCTCAAATTCTGGAAATTTTCGAAGGAAACACTTACCCATAACCTAAGGATCATTAATATATAGTTTTTGTTTGATTCCATGGCAAATTTCTAGGTAATTTTTCCAATTTTCATAAAACCTAGGTTTTTACTCTAACCCGTGATTTTCCACTAATTAGGAGGTTAATCTACCTAGGATTTCATGTATTAAACTTATATAAGAGTAGAAATCACTTACCTTTCAGTAGCTAGGTGGATTGGCCCTTTCCCAAGCTCCATAAGTCGACAATGGAGGAAGAAAAATGGATTAAATGAACCTTTCCCGTGTTTAAAAGAACACACTGCCTTCAGTAGTTCCGCACATGTGGCTCAAGGAGCGCACCTGCGAGCAGCTCGCACCTGCGAAAAATGGGACAAGGGCATAGGCTCGCACCTGCGGGAAGGAGTCCGCACCTACGGGGAAGGCCCGCACCTGCGAGAACTGGGCAGCCCACCTAGGTCACACCTGCGAGGCTTGGACCGCAGGAGCGGTCTCGCACTTGCGACTGGGCAACCGCACCTGGGGTCACACCAGATCAGGTGCACCAGCAATTGCTTTAGCTGGTTTTTGGCCTCGTTTGGTGCTCGAGAGGCACCTGGGCCCACCCGAGCCCCTGTCCAAATATACCAACAAGTCCCAAATCATAATACGAAATCGCTCGAGACTCCGGAACACCCAAAACAACGCTAAAGCTCAAAATCACACCTCAAAACCCCTAGAATCAAACTTAGTAACTTGAAGTTTCTTGAATTCGCTAACAATGCGTCGAACCGACCTATACTACTCGGAATGACGCCAAATTTTACAGGCAAGTCATAAATGACATAACAAAACTATTGCCAGTCTCAGAATTCCGTTCGGACATTGATAACACCAAAACACGTTCCAAACCAAATTTCAAACTTAAGGAAACTCTAATTTTGATATTGGGCGCCGAAACGCCCCCGGATTATCCAAAACCCATTCCGAACATACTCCCAAGTTTGAAATCGACATACGAAGCTTACGGAACCGTCAAAACTCGATTCCGAGGTTGTTTACTCAAAATGTTGACCGAAGTCAAACTTGGCCTTAAAGGCCAACTTTAAGGAACCAAATGTTCCTATACCAATCTAAACGCTTCCGAATCCCGAACCACCCGTCCTCACAAGTCATAAATCATAATAAGCCGCTATGGAAAGTCTCATTTAGGGGAACGGGGTCCTGATACACAAAACGACTGGTTGAAGCTGTGAACTTGAAGTTGTGAACTTGAAGTTGTGATTTCCGTGGAATTTTATTTGTTGATATTTATGATGATGATCCATGAAAGTGAATAAATATAGGGGAGCATGAAATATGAAATTCGGCCAAGTGCCAAGAATGATATTATAATTGTGTCCATAAGTGCTGATGAATTGAATAAATGTGAAGAAAGTATGATGTTAGATGAATGATAGAAAAGGTAATGTATTAGATGTGACGGCCTAGACGATTGGACGGTGATCGGACGCCATGCCACACACATGGCGGTGATTGTGCTGGAAATCATGATTGTGGGTAATGTATCAAATGAGGAGGCCTAGTAGATTGGGCCATGATCGGACGCGATGCCATACACATGATGGTGATTGTGCTTGAAATTATGATTGTGGTTAATGTCTCAAATGAGGCGTCCTAGCCGATCGAGCCGTGTTGGGACTCTATGTA
Source organism: Nicotiana knightiana (assembly GCA_005239525.1). NCBI lineage: Eukaryota > Viridiplantae > Streptophyta > Magnoliopsida > Solanales > Solanaceae > Nicotiana > Nicotiana knightiana. Next base: position 100,550 of record ML407702.1, on the reverse strand, counting down.
AAAGCACGGTGGTATTGTGAATAATGACATAGCAGAATTAAAGAGCTCCCCACCTAAAACATGAAAATTTACTTGAAAACCTATGTGGTTCTTAACTTGATGTTTTGGTATTGTTTGAGGCTTCTATTGAATTCATGATGGTCCCCCCCTTGTATTATTATTCATTCTATTGAGATGGTGTTTAGTTATACATACTAGTACTATTCCATATGTACTAACGTCCCTTTGGCCGGGGGTGCTGTATCTTTAATGGATGCATGTGATTCATCGGTGAGCAGCTTTGGTCCTCACTAGCAGTCACTCTCTATTCAATAGGTTTTGGTGAGCCCTACTCTATTTCGGGCTTTATTTCATCTTGCGTTGTATTTTGTACTATGAGGTATAGCTCGGGCCTTGTCACCCGCGCTTCCATTCTTCACTTATTTTTTACTTAGATGCTTCGTAGATAGGATGTGGGTGGTAGTCGATGTTGGAAATTGACCTAGAAATATTAGTGTAATGACCCGACCGGTCATTTTGTGTTCTAGGACCCCGTGCCCCTAAATGAGACTTGTGTAGTTGCTTTTACTGACTTATGACGTGCGGGGATGGGTGGTTCGAGGTTTGGAGGGGTTTGGAGTGGTATAAGAACACTTAGTTCCTTAAGGTTGGCCTTAAAGGCCAAGTTTGACTACAGTGAACGTTTTTAGTAAATGACCCCAGAATCGAGATTTGATGGTTCCGGTGGGTTCGTATGTTGATTTCGGACTTGGGCGTGTGTTCTGAACGGGTTTTGGATGACCCGGGGGCATTTCAGCACCAAATAGTGAATTAAGGTTTCTTTAAGTTCAAACTTGAGGTCTGGAACGTGTTTTTGTGTTATCGAGATCCAAATGGAATTCCGAGACCGTGAATAGTTTCGTTATGTCATTTATGATTTGCTCGCAAAATTTGGTGTCATTACGAGTAGTATAGATAAGTTCGGCGTATTGAAAGAGAATTCAAGAACTTGAAGTTCTTAAGTTTGATCCAATAGGTTTTGGGGTATGATTTTTAGATTTGGCACTGTTTCGGACGTTTCGAAGGCTCGAGCGAGTCCGTATTATGATTTAGGACTTGTTGGTATATTTGGACGGGGTTTCGGGTGGGCCAGATGCCAATCGGGCATGGAGCGAGGCAAAAACCTGCCTTAAATGACTGCTGGTGCACCAGATCTGGTGCAACCGCACCTGCGAAGGTCAAGTCGCAGGTGCAAACCCACTTCTACGGTCCCAGCCTCGCAGGTGCGACTCCTGAGGGAGCTGCCCATTTTTGCAGATGCGGACCCCTTACCGCAGAAACGGAGCCGCAGGTGTGGACTCCGCTCAGCAGGTGCGAAGCCAGGCCCCCTTCCCCTTCTCCGCAGATGCGGTCCTCGAGCCGTAGGTGCAAAAAGCCTGTAGGCAGTGCACTTCGTTTTAAACATGGGACTTAACCATTTTTGAACACTTTTCTTCATCTTTGGGCGATTTTGAGAGCAAGCAAGGAAGGTATTCGACCTAGCTACTGTATGGTAAGTAATTCCTACTATAAATTTAGCTTAATACTTGAATTCTTAGGTAGATTAACACATTAAATTAGTAGAAATCATGGGTTTAGAGTAAAACCTAGGTTTTTGACAAAAATGGGAAATTACCAAGAAAATTGTTAAGGAATTATACAAAAACTATATAATATTGATCCTTAGGCCATGGGTGATAGTTTCCTTAAAAAAAAATTCCGAAATCCGAGCATGTGAGCCTGGCGGTGTGTTTTAGGATTTTCCAAATTGAGTTGAAATGACCATTTAAGTAGGAGAAATAAGGACTTTTTAGCATAGATTGACTTGTTAATGTGATGTTTGGCTAGCTTCGAGTTCTTGGGCGACGAATTTGGAGTGTCGGGCGCGTTCTTGACCCGAAAAGTAGGCTTGACACGTGGTAAGTCTCCTTTCTAACCTCGTAAGAGGGAATCGTCCCTATAGGTGAATATAAATAATTGCATGCATTTATTTGTGGGGGATACTCACGCACGAAGTGACGATAATCCGTGAATAACTACTATCATGTTATGTCGGGGAGTTTAAGATTTCACAAGAATGCTTTATGTGTCGTGACTATAATCTTAAACGTTAATCTCGGTTGCCTAATATCCTTGAATTGTTAAACGGACATCTAGGAGGTTACATTCTGAAACTTATAATATTGAAACCTTCTCTGTAAACATATTCTCTACTAAATTTCTGGATTTCCTGTTAATTATGTGTATTTATACGAGAACCCGCGTCACGTGTATGATTCGCGAGCGGGGTAGCCCTACTATTATGTCAGTCGCGTCGCATGTTCAATTCGCGAGCGATGTAATAGATACATCTATGGTTCGAGCCGTTCGACCCTTCGGCAGTGCAAATTCATTTTCGTGTTGTGTCAGCTGTACGTTCACGTCATGTTATGTGTTTGTTAGATGTTGGGTGTTCTTTGATTATGTATCTGTTAAATACCATGAGAAATGAAATCTAGATAATTTGTATGCTAGAAAACTTGACACGTAAAGGTAATTGTAAAGGATATTTGATGTTCCGTCTTCATTATTATTCATGATTGCCATCGCTGCTTTGCCTTACATTTAAAACATATTACTCTGACCCTAGTAAGTGTCACGTCCACCTCTCGTCACTACTTCTTTGAGATTAGGCGGGATACTTACTGGGTACATATTGTTTATGTACTCATGCTACACTCTGTACTTAATTGTACATGTTCTGAGGCGGGTGCATCTGGGTATCAGCCCGGAGTTCGTCCTTGATACATCTACCTAGTCTAGACTCCACGGTGAGCTGCTTCTTTTGGCAACTTACAGCGGCACTTTGGAGCTATTCTTTTGTCATTTATGTCCACACCTACTGAGACAGTAGGACAAACTTTTTATTCTTTTGATATTTTTGTACTAGATGCATGTAGACTAATGACACTAGTTCCTGACACACACATTAGTAGACATTGTTTTGGGATGTAACTATTAAAATTTTTACTTTTATGACTATTTCTGCTTAAGATTTGCCTAAGGTATTCGTTTTTGCCCAATGTCAAAATCTAAACCAAGTAAGTGTTGGAAATATTTTGGTAAATTTAAAAGAAACTCACCAGTAGATTGATGTTAGCTTGCCTGGATACGGTGTTGGGCACCATCGTGACCTGGGTTAGGATTAGGGTCATGACAACATGGTATCAGAGCTCTAGGTTCACGTAGATCTCACGAGTTACAGGCAAACCCAATAGAGTCTTACGGATCGGTACAGAGACGTCTGTATTTATATTCAGGAGGCTATAGGGGTTTAGGAAATATCTCTTTATTCATCTTCTATCGTGCAATTGGTGGTATACTAAATCTCACTCTTCTATTCTCTCACAGATGGTGAGGACACGTGCAACCGACGTTCTGGATCTAGTTGGGGCCGCTACCCCCGTCATCCGAGGTCGTGGCAGAGGCGGGGGGAGGGCACCGGCCCGAGTTAAAGGACGAGGGCATCCTAGGACTGTACCAGTTACACCCCCAATAGATCTAGTAGAGGATCCCATCACTGAGGAGCAGGGAAAGGTTCCCGCAGCAGATCCTGCCCCTTTGAACTTTATGACAACGCCAAGATTTCAGGAGGTCATGGGCTGTATGATGCGGTTCATGGACACCATGACTCAGGCTGGTTTATTTCCAGCACATCCGGCCACATCTCAGGCGGGAGGGGGAACACAGACCCCTACTGCACAGGCCGTCGGTCATGCAGCGACAATATATCAGACCCCGGGTACACTGCCCGTGGGCGGAGTTCAGCCTGTAGCAGTAGCAGCACCTGAGCCCAGACCAGCTGCGGACGTCGATCCGAAAAAGTTATTAGATAGGTGGACCAGACTGCACCCTCCTGTCTTTGGAGGTGAGCGTTATGAGGATGCCCAGGGCTTTATTGATAGGTGCAGGGACATACTGCACAACATGAGGATATTAGAGTCCCATGGAGTTTACTTCACTATTTTTCAGTTGGAGGGCAGGGCCCGCAGATGGTGGTAGTCCTACATTCTTGGCAGACCGGCAGATTCTCCTCCCCTCACTTGGGAGCAGTTTACTCAGTTATTCCTGGACAGATATATTCCACCCTCTGAGAGGGAAGATCTGCAGTATCAGTTTGAGCAGCTGGAGCAGGGTCAGATGTCGGTGACTGACTACAAGGCTAGGTTTTCTGAGCTGTCTCGTCATGTACTCATGATAATTCCTACTGACGCAAAGAGAGTGCAGAGATTTGTAGCCGGGTTACACTCTAGTATTAGGGCCAACATGGCCCGAGAGGTGGAGATGAGGACTCCTTATCAGCTTGTGGTAGAGATTGCTCGCAGGATTAAGGGTTATCGGTTGAGGAGCAGAGAGTAGGGCAGTAGGATAAGAGAGCTAGATTTTCTGGAGATTTCAGAGGTGCTCCAACCAGGGGCAGAGGTCAGTTTGGTAAGGGCTAGCCTAGTAGGCCCTCATATTCAGCACCCCCACCACCTCCTCGAGGTGCTCCCACGAGGCCTTATTTCAGCGCTATGCCGGAGAGTTCTTATCGCCCACCATCCATTCAAGGTTCCTCCAGTGGGTATTCTGGTCATTAGGGGTCTACCAGTCCTTATTTCATTGCTATGCCAGAGAGTTCATACCGTCCTCCAACTATTCAGGGTCCTTCAGGGCAGCAGGCTATGGTGCCGAGAGGTTGCTATGAGTGAGAGGATCCAGGACATATTAAGAGGACTTATCCCAGGCTTCAGGGCAAGGCCGTGCAACAGAGTCATAAGCCTATGATTTCAGCACCAGCAGTTTGGCCACCTAGAGGTGGAGGACAGGTTGGTAGAGATCATCCTAGAGGTGAAGGCCAGGCAGAGGGAGCCCAGCCAGCTCCTGTTCATTCCGGTGGAGGCCAGTCGTCCGGCGCTCCAACTAGATTCTATGTTATTCCGGCCATATCAGATGCAGTGGCCTCAGAAGCCGTGATCACAGGTATTATCTCAATTTGCGGTAGAGATGCATCGGTATTATTTGATCTAGGGTCCACTTATTCATATGTATCAGCCTTATTTTCTCATTCCCTGGATATTACTCGTGAGTCATTGGGAACTCCTCTTTATGTGTCCACTCCTGTGGGTGATTTTATTGTTGTGGACCAGATTTATCGGTCCTGTGTGGTTACATTCTGTGGGTTCGAGTCCAGAGCAGACCTCCTGTTGCTTGATATGGTTGATTTTGAGGTCATCCTGGGCATGGATTAGCTGTCTCCCTATCATGCCATTCTAGATTTCCATGCCAAGACTGTTACTCTAGACATGCCCGAGTTGCCGATATTGGAATGAAGAGGTTCCTCAGTTAGTACGGCTAGTCGGGTTTTCTTTCCTGAAGGCTTGACGTATGGTCGAGAAGGGTTGTTTGGCTTATCTTTCTTATGTGCGGGACACCATCGCCGAGTCCCCGATGATTGATTCAGTACCGATAGTTCGAGAGTTTGCTAATGTATTACCAACGGATTGTGACATTGATTTCTGCATTAACTTAGCTCCAGGCACCTAGCCTATATCTATTCCCCCATACTGTATGGCTCCGAAGGAATTGAAAGAACAACTTGAGGATTTATTGGGTAACGGGTTTATAAGACCGAGCGTATCACCTTGGGGGTGCTCCAGTGCTATTTGTGAAGAAGAAGGATGGGACTATGTGGATGTGTATTGAGTACCACCAGTTGAACAAAGTCACCATCAAGAACAAGTACCCATTGCCACATATCGATGATTTGTTTGACCAGTTGCAGGGTTCTTGGGTGTTTTCTAAGATTGACCTAAGATCGGGGTACCATCAGTTGAAGATTCGGGACTCGGATGTTCCGAAGACGGCCTTTCATACGAGATATGGTCATTATGAGTTCCTGGTGATGTCCTTTGGCTTGACTAATTCCCCAGTAGCATTTATGGACTTGATAAACAGGGTGTTCAGGCCTTATATTGTTAACGACATTCTGATTTACTCATGTAACCTGGGGGAGCACGAGTAGCATTTGAGGGTTGTGCTCTAGACTTTGCGAGAATAAAAATTGTATGCTAAGTTCTCCAAGTGCGTGTTTTGGTTGGATTATGTGGCGTTCTTGGGGCATGTGGTATCCGGAGAAGGTATCAAGATTGATCCTAAGAAGATTGAGGCAGTTCAGAGTTGGCTACGCCTTACTTCAGCTACAGAGATTAGGAGCTTCTTGGGTCTAGCAGGTTATTATCGCCGATTTGTGGAGGGATTTCATCCATTGCATCTCCTCTGACTAGATTGACACAGAAGAATGCCCCTTTCCGATAGTCCGACCAGTGTGAGGCGAGCTTTCAGAAGATCAAGACAACATTGACCTCAGCACCAGTTCTAGTGTTGCCTTCCGGTTCTGGGATGTATACAGTTTATTACGATGCTTCACGCGTTGGTTTGGGTTGTGTGTTGATGCAGGAGGGGTGAGTTATTGCATATGCTTCACAGCAATTGAAGGTTCATGAGAAGAATTACCCTGTGCACGATCTGGAGTTGGCGGCGATTGTTCATGCTCTTAAGATTTGGAGGCACTACTTGTATGGGGTGCCTTGTGAGGTTTATACGGATCACCACAGCTTGCAGCACTTGTTCAAGCAGAGGGATCTTAATTTGAGGCAGCACAAGTGGCTTGAGTTGCTAAAGGATTATGACATCACCATTCTTTATCATCCGGGCAAGGCGAACGTGGTAGCAGATGCCTTAAGCAGGAAGGTGGAGAGTATGGGTAGTTTGGCTTTCATTTCAGCAGAGGAGAGACCTCTAGCTTTGGACATTCAGTCCTTGGCTAATCTCCTGGTGAGGCTGGACCTTTCTGAGCCCAGTCGGGTTCTTGCACGTGTGGGGGCTCAATCTTTATTATTGGGGGAGATTAATACTCGACACTATGATGATCCGCACTTGGTGGCTCGCCGGGAGACAGTGGTACAGGGTGGTGCCAAGGAGGTTTCTATTGGCGAGGATGGTGTTCTGAGACTTCAGGGTCGCTTATGTGTAAGGCCCCGGGAAATTTTTCTAAGCAATATTGGATTTCGGGGTGCCAGGTAGACTAATTATAATATTTTATGTGCTATAAATATGATATAAATGAATTGTATGTGGTGAATAAGTGTACGAGTCATATAATAAGTAATGTGAGGTCCAAGGAGAAGCCTAAGTCTAAGCCAAATGGGAAAAATTTAATAATAGGCTAAAATTCCAAAGGTACTTGCACTAGTTCACACTTTGAACGAGCATATATAAATATATATAAGATAATATATAATGAATAACCCATCAAATGAAAGGTCTTTGAGTCTTGTTTCCAAGTCTTCAAATCGTTTGTTATTTGGACATTCCTACACAAAGTTATGATCAAATTACCAAAAGCTGTAAAAATGCGATCCTGTGTCGAATCTGCGATCGCATTTTTGACTCTGCGATCGCAGATCTGTCCCAAACTAGACCAGTGTTGCCCAGTTTTGGGCACCTATTTCGCGATGCATTCTGCGGCCCACATTCTTGTTTTGCGGTCCATTATGCGATCGCAGACCCTGTTCCGGAGGCTTATTTTTCCTATTTTTATAACCCGACCCCATTTTCATAAATAGGTTTAGGGGCTTCATTTGGGGTCATTTTCTACTGATTTTAGAGAGAGATGAGAGCATTTAGAGAGAAAAATAAGGGGTCTAACTTCATAATCACCCAAATCTTGCTCAAGTCTTCAAGAATCAAGGAAGATAACCTTAGATTGTCCTTCATCCGAGTAAGTCCTACTTTCAAATATTTCATGCAAGAGGTAAGGGTTCAAATATGTTGTGAGGGTTAGAAATAGGCCATGCATGTGGGACTAAGTTGTAGTATGTGATATTAAAGAACTAATTTGGGTAGTTCATGTTAAAATTTGGTTGAGGGAAGAGGGAATTGCCATTTTTAAACCTTGTAGTCCACTTCACATGTTAGGTTTTGATGAAATTCCTAAGAGAGTTACACCATGTGTAATCCTCCTAATTATTAATCGATTTCTGTTATCTGCTTATAGATTGTTATTGCTAGAGGTGTTGGTGTATTGTATAAACTTAAGGAAAAGCTCTTTGAGGTATGTATGGCTAACTTTAATCTTTGTAGAGTCACCTTGTTGGTGTCCGAGCATTTGGTATGAGTTTCTTGCTTGAGCATATGTGAATTGATTGTTCTAATGTGTTGAGACATAAGATTCTATTCTCTGATTGTCCTAGTTGAGTGCCATGCCACCATGCTATATGAGATTGTGAAAAGGGTGATTCCTTGTGCTTACTCTATCATGTGCAAAGCTCGTTCTGTTGAATACATCGGTATGCAAGGATGTACTACCAAACGAAAGAAATGATAACAAATCCAATTGTTGAATGTATCTAAGTGCCAAATGTTGTGTGATAAATAATGGAAAGGAAACGTGGATAAACTAATTGAGCTATATGTTGATGGCATACCGTATATGACTCCCTGTTTGATAAATATTTATGTGGCCTTGATTTCATATGGTTACTTGGTTGTTACGAATGAATATCCTTGATGATGAGAATATTTGTGATTGAATTTTTGGTTGATGTTTCTATTAGTTACATTGTTGAACGTATCAAAGTGCTAAAGGCTTTGTAGCAAATGATGAAAGTAAATATGGACTGATTTTATTGAGTTAAATTATTGTGGCAACACAATATATGAATTACTGATTGATAAGGATCATTGTGCCTTGATTTCACATAGTTATTGGTTGATATGAACTTATGTTCTTCATGATGAAGATCCTTGTGATTTAATTATTGGTGGTTGTTTCTGTGAATTGTGATTGTACGGTGGGATCGGGTTGTGCGCCGCAACACGAAGTAATAAGGGTGGAGAGGTAATAAGGGTGAAATGTGATTGTATGGTGGGATCGGGTTGCGCGTTGCAACACGAAGTAATAAGGGTGGAGAGGCAATAAGGGTGAGATTTGACTGTACGTGGGGATCGGCTTGCACGCTGCAACAGGTGAAATATTGAAATGAGTAACTGTGAAACCTTCATTTGTGATTTTCTGTATTTCTGTGTGGCATTTGTTTGGTTTCCCTGACTGTCCCCTAATTCCGAAACACAACAATAGACTTGCCACTATAGTATAGGAAAAAGCTTCTCTTTGATAAGCGGTCATAGGGGAGTTCAGAAAGGATCTGATCGTAGATAGAGACTTCAACCTGTGCGGGGGTAGGGGCGGATGTAGCCAAGTGGATCAAGGCAGTGGATTGTGAATCCACCACGCGCGGGTTCAATCCCCGTTGCTCGCTAGTCGCCAGGAAAGAAGCGAGGAGGAAGCGAAGCTGTCTACGAAGCTTTGCTTCTCCCCCTGTATTCGTAATACTCGGCTTGTCGCTACTTTGATTCAAAAGGTAATTGTTCAAATAACAATTAAGGTGAAGCAGGGTCAGGAACGACGAATCTCTTTATGATAAACAGATCCATTTTGCAAGTTCGTTATTACGGGTAGTGGGTTGAACTCTTTCTAAGGCAAAAGGCCAAGTGTGTGCCACGAGTGCTCTGTCTTCGAAAAAAAAACAATACAAAAATTTCTCATATCGAATTCGAAGTGCCATGCTATTATTACTTAGTATTCATATGGCGAAGGCTTCTATTTGTGTACTGTTTGATTCTACTTAGAATGAAGCTTGTTCATACATACTAGTACTATTCAATGGTACTAACGTCCTTTTTGTCGGGGGTGCTACATCTTTTACATGGATGTAGGTGGTTCTATAGCAGGTAGTTTCGACCGCCGATAGTGGTGCCTCCTCTTCATCCTTTCATCAGCTCTGGTGAGCCCCATTTCCTCTCGGGTCTAGTCTATATCATCTTCTTTTGTATATGTTGTGTCTTTAAAGGTATAGCTGGGGCCTTGTCGCCGACAAATCTATGTAAACTCCTAGTATTCTTAGAGGCTCCATAGACACTATGTGGGTTGTATATATATATATATATATATACAACCCACATAGTGTCTATGGAGCCTCTAAGAATACTAGGAGTTTACATAGATTTG
>ML407702.1:72127-90011 GCA_005239525.1 Nicotiana knightiana | reverse complement strand
GTAGTTGTATTTACTCGTAATCGTGGACTGAATCGGAAATGTTGCATGTAGCTTGTATCTTTTGGGATTATCAAATGCTAAAATGTTAAAAGGAGAAATGAACTTAAATTTTAAGTCCATGCTTTGATTTAATTTGCTATTTCATATGGAATATTGTATATCATAAACACGGGGTAACGCATTGGGCAGGAAAGGCAATCCAGGTCTGCTTGACCGGGATCATCCGGTTAGGTGTCGCTCTCGTCCCTCGATTTTGGGGCGTGACATTATGTTTCCCTAATGTTGATGGCCTGAGGGAGAGGATTATAGAGGAGGTTCACAGTTCACGGTATTCTATACATCCTGGTGCTATGAAGATGTATCGTGACTTGAGGCAGAACTACTAGTGGAGACGAATGAAGAAAGACATAGTGGAGTATGTGGCTAGATGTCTAAATTTCTAGCAGGTTAAATATGAGCACCAGAGGCCAGGAGGCCTACTTCAGCAGATGCCTATACCTGAGTGGAAATGGGAGCGGATCACTATAGTTCAAACTTGAGGTTTGGAACGTGTTTTTGTGCTATCGAGATCCAAACGGATTTACGAGACCGAGAACAGTTCCGTTATGTCATTTATGACTTGCTCGAAAAATTTGGTGTCATTCCGAGTAGTATAGATAGGTCCGGCGTATTGAAAGTGAATTCAAGAACTTGAAGTTCTTAAGTTTGATCCAATAGGTTTTGGGGTATGATTTTTAGATTTGGCGTTGTTTCAGACGTTCCGAAGGCTCGAGCGAGTCCGTATTATGATTTAGGACTAGTTGGTATATTTGGATGGGGTCTCGGGTGGGCCAAGATGCCATTCGGGCAACGAGCGAGGCAAAAACCAGACTTAAATGGCTGCTGGTGCACCAGATCTGGTGCGACTGCACCTGCGGAGGTCAAGTCGCAGGTGAGACCACTTCTGCGATCCCAGCCTCGCAGGTGCGACTCCTGAGGGAGCTGCCCATTTCCACAGATGCGGACCACTTTCCGCAGAAGCGGAGCCGCAGGTGCGGACTCAGCTCCGCAGGTGTGAAGCCAGGTCGTCTTCCCCTTCTCCGGAGATGCGGTCCTCTAGCCGCAGGTGCAAAAAGCCCGTAGGCAGTGCACTTCATTTTAAACACGGGACTTAACCATTTGTGAACAGTTTTCTTCATATTTGGACGATTTTGAGAGCATGCAAGGAAGGTATTCAACCTAGCTACTGTAAGGTAAGTAATTTCTACTATAAATTTAGCTTAATACTTGAATTCTTAGGTAGATTAACACATTAAATTAGTGGAAATCATGGGTTTAGAGTAAAACCTAGGTTTTTAAAAATAATGGGAAATTACCAAGAAATTTGTTAAGGAATTATACAAAAACTATATTATTGATCCTTAGGCCATGGGTGATAGTTTCCTTCAAAAACAATTTTCGGAATCCGAGCATGTGGGCCTGGGGGTGTGTTTTAGGATTTTTCAAATTGGGTTGAAATGACCATTTAAGTAGGAGAAATAGGGACTTTTGAGCATAGATTGACTTGTTAATGTGATGTTTGGCTAGCTTCGAGTTCTTTGGCGACGAATTTGGAGTGCGTTCTTGACCCGGAAAGTAGGCTTGACACGAGGTAAGTCTCCTTTCTAACCTCGTAAGAGGGAATCGTCCTTATAGGTGAATATAAATAATTTCATGCCTTTATTTGTGGGGGCTACGCACGTACGAAGTGACGAGAGTCCGTGCGTAGCTACTATCATATTATGTCGGGAAGTTCAAGATTTCACAAGCATGCTTTATGTGCCGTGACTATAATCTTAAATGTTAATCTCTGTTGCCTAATATCCTTGAATTGTTAAGTGGACATCTAGGAGGTTACATTCTGAAACTTATAATATTGAAATCTTCTCTATAAACATATTCTCTATTGAATTTCTGGATTTCCTGTTAATTATGTGTATTTATACGGGAACCCGCATCACATATATGATTCGCGAGCGAGGTAGACTACTATTATGTCAGCTGCGTCGCATTTTCGATTCGCGAGCGGTGTAATAGATGTATCGATGGTTCGAGCCGTTCGACCCTTCGGAAGTGCACATTTTATTTTCGCGTTGTGTCAGTCGTACGTTCATGGCATGTTATGTGTTTGTTAGATGTTGGGTGTTCTTTGATTATGTATCTGTTAAATACCATGAGAAATGAAATCTAGGTAATTTGTATGCTAGAAAACTTACACGTAAAGGTAATTGTACAGGATATTTGATGTTCCTTCTTCATTATTATTCATGATTTCCATCCCTGCTTAGCCTTACATTTAAAACATATTACTCTGACCCTAGTAAGCGTCACATCGACCTCTCGTCACTACTTCTTCGAGATTAGGTGGGATACTTACTGGGTACATTTGTTTATGTACTCATGCTACACTACGTACTTAATTGTACAGGTTCTGAGGCGGGTGCATCTGGGTATCAGCCCGGAGTTCGTCCTTGATACATCTACCTAGTCTAGACTCCACGGTGAGCTGCTTCTCTTGGCGACTTACAGCGGCACTTTGGAGCTATTCTTTTGCCATTTCAGTCCACACCTACTCAGACAATAGGACAAACTTTTTATTCTTTTGAAATTTTTCTACTAGATGCCTGTAGACTTGTGACACTAGTTCCTGGCACACACATTAGTAGACATTGTTTTGGGATGTAACTATTAAATTATGACTTTTATGACTATTTCATCTTAAGATTTGCCTAAGGTATTCGTTCTTTCCCAATGTCAAAATCTAAACCAAGTTTTGGAAATGTTTTGGTAAATTTAAAAGAAACTCACCAGTAGATTGATGTTAGCTTGCCTGACTACGGTGTTGGGCGCCATCGCGACCTGGGTTAGGATTCGGGTCGTGACAGTTCGTATTTGGAAAACATGTTTTCATTATATCTATAAACTTGTAATAATTTGGAACTTATAAATGAAGCTGCTAATGGAATGAAATGGGAGTTGGTAATTAAATCTTTTCAATGTTTAATTAATGGAGAACATATCCTCTTTATTCATTGAGGAGTTTGGGTAGAAGGAAGTCTAACAGGCTTGCTCGACTGGGTTCACTCGGTTGGGCGTCGGTCGCGCACCCCGAGTTTGGGGTGTGACCATTACTATTCCATATGTACTAACGTCCTTTTCCCAGGGGCGCTGCATCTTCAATGGATGCATTTGGTTTGTCAGCGGGCGGTTTCTATCCTTGTTAGAAGTTACTCTCTATTCAACAGGTTTTGGTGAGCCCTACTCTGTTCCGGGCTTTATGTTATTTGACGTTGTATTTTATGCTTTGAGGTATAGCCGGGGCCTCGTCGTCGCCACTTATATACTACTCTTCTGTTGTATTTAGAGGCTTCGTAGACAGATTGTGGGTTGTGTTTAATGTTGGGTAATGAACTGGGGGGGGGGGGGGGGGGGTATTTTTCAAACTTGTTTTCCTTTGATCATATCTACAAACTTGTAATATTTTTGAAACCTTAAATGAATAACCTTTGAGTAATGGAAAAAGAATGTGGAACACCTGACTCTTATCGTGTCTATCACTTGTACTGCTTCTTATATTGTTAATGGGTCAGGTTGGGTAGAAGGCATCAAGTAGACTTTCTCGGCGGGGGTATCTCGGTTGAGCGTCGTTCATGCTACCCGAGGCCTGGACATGACAGACATGAAACAAATTTGTCATGCCCCGAACTTGGGGGCGAGATCAGCACCCAGTGCCTCACCTATCCTTGCGTACTAACTTGCGACTAAGGGACTCTGAACATATAGTGCCATACTTTGTCCATGGGCCACATTGCAAGACAATTTTGAAGGCTTACTAAACATCAATATAAAGATAGGCCGACAAGGCCGTCATAACCACTACGGCTGGCAAACCAACAAAATATACAAAAAAAAGGCCTACAAGCCCAACATACCGCACAAACTGACAGGATATGTCTACAAGCCTCTACTGATGGATATAATGTGATCAGAACAGGGCCCCAACCTACTCATAACATATATACATATATATACAAGATGTACATAAAGCTCCAAACCCGGCAACTCCGAAGGGCATGGAGCTTTTCGATCAAGCTGAACTCGGGCAACACCTAATGAGGAGGTCTACCTGTCTGTCTGTCTGAACCTGCACGCATGAAATATAGTGCCCCCATAAAAGGGACGTTAGTACAATATAATGTACCGAGTATGTAAGGAAATATACTGAAAGCTGAAACTGAACTGATAATATAATAATTGAAAGTAACTGGGAGTCAAATATAATCTGAAGATATGATCACCTGTTGATACTGACTCAACTCTCTCAATATAGTAAGTGAAATAGTTGTCCGGCCTTATAAGGTTCGGTATATATAACTGATTTGCCATAGTAGGCTCCCTCATAGGCGTTTCGCCATACTAGGCTCTGTATCTCGACAACCTGGGCTCGCTCATAGGCGCTCGACCACAGTAGGCTCGATATATAGCTTACCATCTGATCAGAGGTTCCAATAGGGGCCTGCCTACTGACTATAGCTCAGTGGTGGGGAAAATATTGTAATACTGTATATATATACACCCTCCTCTCTCTTAACTGGAAGAAGACAATACTCAATTGAATATGAAGTTCCAATAAGGGAGAATAATGTAAGTTATGAAACTAGGATAATGTATATAAATTCGGGAGTATGAAATTCTCTTTATGCCTCTTTATCAAACACATGTAATTATGAGATCATGCCAAAATGAAGGAAGGGATTAGCCTTAACATACCTGAGCCAATTCTCTTGACAATTCCTCTAACACACGTCAATTGCGACAACATGTAATGACGGATCGAAGTAAGGAAAAATCCGTATGGTGTTCTTGATAAAGATTGTACCATGCTCTCTTAGAATTTCAAATCTCGTTGCGATTACACCGAATAGCTTCATTGCAAATTTCTCAGAGGTGCAAACTCAAATTGAAGCTTAATTCGTCTCTTGCCATACTTAGAATCATACCTTAATAAGGTAAATTTCTTAAAATTGTTGGATTTTTGTGGGCCCTTCTTGATAGGCATGTCTTGTCCAAATTATGACACCTAGCAACATAATTTAAGAGTCATTTGATTGACTACATTTTGCTGCCACATTTTGGCTTTAAGATTATCCAATAACTTAATTAACTTTGTTAATCCCCCACTAATCCAATAATTAACCAATTAGCCACATAATTAAGAATTATCCCAAATTACTTAGAATACTACTCACTTTTAACACACTTTATTAACCTTACTATAATGGCCATGTGGTACCTTGTATGATACTAGTCCATAAATACCGGGTATTTATAGCCTGGACCATATTTTATCTCAAAATGCCAAACTTCGACGAAATTCATTTTCATCGATTTGCTTACCCTCTCACTGTCACAAATTTACTTATCACTTGCTTGAAATAGCATAATACTTATAATCTCAAAATAATCTCATTCCCGAGCTTACGTCGATTAACTTACCCTCTCACTGTCACAAATTTACTTATCACTTGCTTGAAATAGCATAATACTTATAATCTCAAAATAATCTCATTCCCGAGCTTACGTCGATTAACTTACCCTCTCACTGTCACAAATTTACTTATCACTTGCTTGAAATAGCATAATACTTATAATCTCAAAATAATCTCATTCCCGAGCTTACGTCGATTAACTTACCCTCTCACTGTCACAAATTTACTTATCACTTGCTTGAAATAGCATAATACTTATAATCTCAAAATAATCTCATTCCCGAGCTTACGTCGATTAACTTACCCTCTCACTGTCACAAATTTACTTATCACTTGCTTGAAATAGCATAATACTTATAATCTCAAAATAATCTCATTCCCGAGCTTACGTCGATTAACTTACCCTCTCACTGTCACAAATTTACTTATCACTTGCTTGAAATAGCATAATACTTATAATCTCAAAATAATCTCATTCCCGAGCTTACGTCGATTAACTTACGACGGAACTTTAACGTACGAAAATACGGGATGTAACATCTCATTTTTCGAGCTTCCATCAATTTATTTATGGCGTACTTTCACGCATGAAAACATGAGGTGTAACAAAAGTATGATGACACATATGTATAAGTGAAAGTAGGATCAAACAATATTGAAATATCATTGTTGCATGTAAAAACAATACCTATAATCACTACATAAGAAGCAATAACCTCGGTCCTCCATGGAAACGCATAGCATCTGGCCTAACCTCCACAAAATTGGGCTCCCTTGTAGAACAACCACGTGCTAGGCAACCTCCACCTCAAGTTGGCAGAGCAGTGGTGTAGCAATTAGTGCAACAACCATAGCCTGACCTCCCTACTGCACTGGACCTCAGCAAAGACAGAGAAATACTTCCTGACATGACCTAGCTCTCCACATTCATATCAACCTATGACTGGAAGTAACTGCGGGGCTTTAGTCAAACCCTATGAATCAAAATATCCACTAGCAGAACCTTGTACTAATGAACCTTGAACAGATGGAGTGCAATAAGGACTCTATGCTAGAAGTGCATTGAATGAAGACTGCAGAAAAGCTCCCCCACTGGGTGGCGGTGAATGAAAGCTTCACTGCTAAAATAGCATCCACCAAATTGACATCGGCCTCTAGATGAGGCACCTGTGAAACTCCCTGAACGTCAGGACCTATTGTCCTTACCGTACATCGTCTCCTTTGTCTGAATGTGTATACGCTCAATATGATGCAATATCTCCACCACCTGGTGAAATTCAATCTCGATCTCCACATCTATAGCCATAGCAATACGAATACCAAGGTAAAGACCATCAATGAATCTCTTCACTCTCTCCTCCTCAACGGGTATCAAAATAGTAGCATGATAGGAAAACTTTGTGAACCTTATCTCATACTCAATAACTAACACTGGACCATGTCGAAGGTACTTAAAGTGCTTCCTACGCTCCTCTCTCCTAGTGAAGGGCACGAAATGTTCCAAACGACCCTGGATAACTGAGCCCGGTAAGAGGATGTGATATTGCGACCACCTCTTGGCATGACCCTGCATTTGGAAAATGGTGAAATCAACTCTATTGAACCTAACAAGTCCAAGTTGTGTAGAATTTCATGGCATCGCTACAAGAATCCATAGGCATCCTTTGAAGGTATACCACATAAGTAAGGAGGATGCAACTTGGTGAACTTATCCAGTCTCCTCAGCTTATCAACAGACATCGCGGGCCTATCCTCAGGTTGCATGGAAATAGTAGCATGAACTCCCCAACTGATAACAGTGAAGGAGTCTAATAACCATGGGCCACCTACTCTAGGGTATAGGTAGATGGGTTCTGTGCTTCGCCCCCTACCTGGGAAGTAGCTTGTATAGTAGGAAATGCCTCAATATGAGCCAAACTCTCGAATAACCCAAATATACAAAACAAAGCATCATGAACAGTTGGTGAAACTAATAGGCCCTAAACCTGATCCTTAACATGAGCTACTGGTGGCAACATAACAGCTGCACGAGTAGGGTATGTAGATGCGGCACGTGCTCCTCCCCTGTCTCTACCTCGGTCCCGTCCTCTCATGACCCTATCATGGGGTACAGGCGCCTGCGCAGTTGCACCCAATGATCGTGTCCTCACCACCTGTGAGATAATAGTAGAGTTATGATTTAGACTTAGGGATAAGAACATGATAGAGAATGAAAGAAAGACAAGTTTTCCTAAAATCCTTGTAGTCTCTTGAAGATAAGTATAGATATCTGCATACCGATGCAAGACTCAACTAGACTTGCTCACGACTTGTGAGACTTAAGCAACCTAGTGTTTTGATGCAACTTTTTCACGACCCCAAATCCTACCAAATCGATGAAGGAACCTAACATAGCTTTCTAAGAAATCCAACATTCAATATAGATAAATAAACGTCAAGAACAATAAGTAATAGTCTCAAAAATGAAACAATATAAACAATGGTAGCCAATAGTGGCATAACTGAAATACCATCCCAAAAACCAAGTGTCAACGATTACATGAGATCTATAGAATAAATACGTACAACGGTCTATATAACGATACAATAATGTTTGAAGTACATAAATAGTACTAACAAAAGTAAAGACTCCAAGGCATAAGGATGGAAACAACAGTGCTACCTTGAAATCACAAACAGTACCAGAGAAACTCTCTATCAATCAGCTCTATTAGAAGTACCAGGATCCTCACATAGTGCTCGGAGTGTAGTATGAGCACAACCAACCCCATGTACATAGTAAATAGCAAGTCTAACCTCAGATTGAAGGTAGAGACGAGATTGAAAATGTTTGAAACCCACTTTCAATAGGAAATTATAACAGTGACAACGTGATGATTTTAATAAAGGGAAAGCAGCTCAAGAATAACAAGTTCAACTTATTCACATTAATAGGAAATAGGCATGATTTCCAATCAAATCGGTTAAGTCATCAATCTCAAGATATTGTCACGACCCAAACCAATGGGCCGCGATGAGCACCTGGTACTTACTCAACCGAGTACCAACGTAACGTATCTATTCGTATCATTCTATTATAGGTAAATAAGATAGAAAGGCTGTCGTGAGATAACTATAATAAAATATGATGGAATAGTAGTCATAGGACGACCCAACATGTAAAACAAACTTATACATATGACATATGGTACAAGCCCAAAATAATCACTCGTATACTGAACATAGGCCGACAAGGCCATACAATATTTCACGTACATGACATATGTCTACAAGCCTCTAAGAGTATATAAATACCAAAAAAGGTTGGCACAGGGCCCCACCATACTAAACAGTACATGTCCAAATCATACCAACTAAATAAGCAACTCCGGAGCAAATAGAGCGCACCAACACCTTCCGCAGAGCTCATAGCCTACTTGGAGGACTCTCAACCTGTCTATTGGTACATGCGGGCATGAAATGCAGATGTCAGTATAAATAATGTACCAAGTATGTAAGGAATGAAAATCCATGAATAAAAGACATAAGAGAAACATGGAGTAAAAGACGTAAGTCTGAATAGCTCTGTGAATCACTTCATATTTTTAATGTCATGCATATGCGTATAAATATCATACCATGCATAGGTATATGCGTACATAAAATCATCAAGCCTCTGAGGGCATCCCATCATCTCATCTCGGCCACTGTGGGCAAATCATCAACATATACCAACTGATCAGGTGGTGGTGCGTATATAATGATGTAACCTTTTCCTATATCGCATATCCCATATACATATAATATACGTGTATATAATTCCATATGTTCATGGGTGAATGTACATGTATAAATGAATGAAATGCATAAGAAATACGTTAATAAGATTTCTCGGAATGTCATAATATCAATACGCCTTTGATTAATATCATGAAATAAACTTTATCAAATTATATATTTTCTGAGACCCATGAACAGATGATAGAATAATAGGACACATGGGGAATTAAGAAAATAGGCAACTCTAGTATTTCTATGAACAGAATCATTTATGAAAGTTGTGCATTAGCTCGTTTCGTTTGTATCGTACGGATCATGCCAAAAGGAAAGAAGGGATAACCTTAACATACCTGAACTGATTCTCTTGACAATTATTCTAAAATACACCAATCGCGACGAAACATGTAACAACGAGATCAAAATAGGGAACAATTCGTATGATATTCTTGAGAAAGATTGCACCGTACACCCTTATAATTGCAAAATCTCATGTTTCTTAAGATTCTATGAAATATGGTTTGAATTGTTGAAGGTCCGTTCTTAAAGTTTGATATATGCACCTCTCTTTTAAATAAGAGAGGTCTTATATTTGAATGGGTGTGGGCCCCACTTCATGTGGTGGCTTAACTACATAACCCTTTAACTTGCCACCTTACCTTAATGAATTAAGAGTGANGGGGGGGGGGGGGGGGGGGGGTGGTTAGTCTTATCCAAAGTCTTTAATTAATCACCCAACAATTCTTTAGTTAACTAGGTAATTTTCCATTACCCAATAATTAACCAATTACCCAAATAATTAAGAACTATCTCAAATTACTTAAAATACTACTCACTATTAACATACCTTATACACCTTACTATCATTGTCATGTGGTACCTTGTATGTTACTTGTAATGACCCAGCCGGTCGTTCCGTGATATTAGTCCCGTTTCTCCCGTTTCTAATTTATCATGTGTTTATTAGCTTATTTATATTGTGTTGGGTCGGTTTGTTCGGGTTCGGAGTGAACGTGGTTAGAATTGAGACACTTAGTCTCTTAAATTGGCTTAATAGTTGAAAAAGTCAACTAGGAGTTGACTTATTAGTAAACGACCTGGGAATGCGGATTTTATGGATCAGATAGCTTCGTTAGGTGATTTTCAACTTACGAGGGTGTTCGGAATGAAATTTTGATGTCCGGTGTAGAATTAGGCTTGAATTGGCGAAATTTAGTTTTTGGCGATTTCCAGTCGGCAGTGAAAAATAGGCTATCGGGGTCGGAATGGAATTCCGGAAGTTGGAGCAGTTTCGCAATGTCATTTTGGATATGTGTGCAAATTTTAGGTCAATGGGAGGTGTTTTGGTTGGTTTCGGCATCGTTGGCGAAATTTAGAAGTTTCAAAGTTCATAGGCTTGAATTTGATGTAATTTTGGTGTTTTTGCGTCATTTTTTGTATTTGGAAGGTTCGACTAAGTTTGAATAAGGTTGTAGGTTGTGGTGGAGTGTTTGGTTGAGGTCCCGAGGGCCTCGGGTGTGTTTTGACAGGTTAACGGATCAAGTTTGGATGTTGGAAGTTGCAAAATTTTGTTGGTGTTCTGTTCTTGTGTCCTCCTATGCGATCGCGTGGGTAAGAATGCGATCGCATAGGCTAGTTGGGGGCAGCATGGATTTTTATGTAGTGTGATCGCGTGGGTAAGAATGCGATCACATAGGCTAGTTGGGGGAAGCATGGGTTTTTATGCAGTGTGATCGCGTGGGTGGAGGCCGCGATCGCGTAGAGTGGGTCATGTATGAAGTGTGATCGCGTGGGTAAGGTCCGCGATCGCATAGGGTGTTCTGAGGCGCGTGAGGGGATGAGTGTTTGATCTATGCGAACGCATGTGTTTGTACGCGAACGCATAGAGTGGGCTGCTCTGTGCATCGCGAACGCATCCCTGGAAATGTGATCGTACTGAGGAAATTTAATTGCTGGGCAGAATGTTTTAAAGGCCATTTGTGCGAGATTAGCTCATTTCTTTCCTCCACTTTTGGAACGAGTTGAGAGCTATTTGGGAGGTGTTTGAAGAAGAAATCAAAGGGGCGCTCTTGGAGGTAAGGTTCCAACTTCATAACTCGTTTATATG
The DNA here is from genome assembly GCA_005239525.1 of Nicotiana knightiana. NCBI lineage: Eukaryota > Viridiplantae > Streptophyta > Magnoliopsida > Solanales > Solanaceae > Nicotiana > Nicotiana knightiana. The sequence goes on along the minus strand of ML407702.1, from coordinate 78,641 downwards.
TCGTTTTCTATGTAATTAAACCCAAATTTGGGGAAGAAAGGTGCATGGAATTTGGAATTTTATTTTGCGGATTTGAGTGGGCAATTGTGGTCCGATTTTAGTGTTCTTGGTATGTATAGAATCGTGCAAGGACGAGGATTCTAGTTCTGTAAATTTTATCAAATTTCTGGATGTGGGCCCGGGGCTCGAGTTTGGCCGAATTTTGAGATTTTTGTATAAATTGATAGTTTTCGATTGGGTTGTGTTCCTTTAGCAAATATTGACAATGTTAACCATGTTTTGGTTAGATTTGGAGCAATCGGGAGCCAATTTTAGGGGCTAGAGCATCGCGGATTAGTATTGTGGCCTGGTAGAGGTAAGTAATGGTTATAAATCTTGTCCTGAGGATATGAAACCCCGGACTTCATATTTCTTACTGTTTTTAGAATGGCGCACATGTCGGATGACGATTATGTGGAACACACTAATTTTTGGATTGGACTTGGTCCTTTCCGCGGCAACTATTGAGTTGCGTATTTTACTCTAAATCATATGTTAAATCTTGTTCTAAAGACTATTGCTATATTTGGGCTATAAGTCATTTTTTGGGCCTCGTGCCGACTTGTTTAGACCCCTTGGAGATTTTTACTGCTATTTCCTCACTGTTAATTTATGATTTACACTCAGTCGTGTTGTGCTTAACTGCTTTCAAAACTCAGCCTTATTTACACTATTTTGAGATATTAAAAAAATGATGTTTGGGTCGAGTACCCCGTTTTACTGATACACCCGAGGGGCTTTTGAGAGGTTCTGGTCGAGTGAGGTCGAGGGCCTGATTGTGAGGATATGATACGCCACGTGGTGTCTTGATATTAGCGCTTGGGCTGAAGGAGCCCCTCCGAAGTCTGTACACACCCCCAGTGAGCGCAGGTACCTACTGAGTGCTGAGTGCCGAGTGCCGAGTGATTGGAGGCATGAGTGACTGTAAGGTTGCCCGAGGGGCTGATACTGAGTGGTTGTGAGGTGCTGAATGATGTTCCGCCCGAGAGGCGATTTATGATTCATGTTTCTGCCCGAGGGGCTACTTATGATTTATTTCATTTTTACACTAAATCTTTCGGTTATTTTTATTTCTGGAATTATTGGAAAACACATTTTTCAAAGGATTTTTCTGAAGTTGGTTTTAAGGCATGATGATTTCATATATCTATGTATATACTGTTGGGAAGAAAAGGATGTGCTTATTGTGAATTGATGATATTGATTTTTATGTGTTTCTTTCCGCTTAGACTTGATTTATTCCCATTACAACTGATTTGGCGTACTCACATTACTCCCTGCACACCTATGTGTAGATTCAGGTGCAGATACCGAGCGTTAGCCATCTATTCCGTGCGGAGCCGAAGTTCGGGATATAGAGGTAGATGTTCAACGTCCGCATCATCTCTGTTTTTCCCTTCTTTTGCTGTATCTATCTATTCGTTCAGAGATTTTGTAATATAATAGTACACTTGTTGGTATATTTCTTAGATGCTCATGACCTGTTGACTCCGAATTTTGGGATGGTTTAGACTATTTAGTTGTTTATTTTGCCTAATGAATTCAGTAATTCTATATACTTTATGAAATGTTAAAAATGGCTGGGATTTTAGAAAGAAACTGTAATTTTGTGATTGTGGGCTAGCCTAGTTCCACGATAGGCGCCATCATGGTCGATTTAGGATTTGGGGTCGTGACAAGTTGGTATCAGAGCCTAGGTTACATAGGACTCAACGGTCATGAGCAGGTTTAGTAGAGTCTTGCGGATCGGTACAGAGACGTCCGTACTTATCGTCGAGAGGTTGCGGAACCCTTAGGAACAATCTCATTTTCTTGAATTCTATTGTGCCATTTTGTTGATTATGGAGATCTAAACTTATGTTGTTTCCTTCTCTCAAAGATGGTGAGGAATCGCGCTACCGATCAGGATGATCAGCCACCAGCTAGACCAGCGAGAGGTCGAGACCGCGGTCGAGGCCGTGGTAGAGGTATTGTGCAGCAGCCAAGGCAGTGCCAGTTGATCCCCCTACTGTTTAGGGTCAGATTCCCACCATAGATCCTCCAGAGGGGCAGGCTTAGGCACCGGTAGTGCCTATTGTTATTCCAGGTCTTCAGGAGACCTTGGCCCAGATCTTGACGGTGTGTACCACCCTTGCTCAAGCAGTTGCCACTACTTCTCAGGCCGGGGGAGGCAGTCAGACTCAAGTTGCCCGGACACCTGAGCAGGGTACTCAGGACCAGCAGACACCGGGGGCGGTTCCAGCCCAACCGGTTGCTCCAGTTCGGGACTTCGTGGTTCCGGCTATGCCAGAGGACGAGCAGCGTAGACTGGAGAGGTTTAGTAGACTACAGCCCCCGGCATTCAGTGGTGCTAAGGGCGAGGATGCCCAAGGTTTTCTGGATAAGTGTCAGAGGATGCTGCGTACTGCTGGGATTTTGGAGACTAGTGGGGTCTCATTTGCTACATTTCAATTTTCTGGTGCTGCTTTCACTTGTTGGGAGTCTTTTGAGAGGCGTAGGCCTGTTGATTCAGCACCCCTCACTTGGCAGCAATTCTCCACTATCTTTTTGGAGAAGTATGTACCCAGTCACACAAGGAGGAGCATCGCAGGCTTTTTGAGCAGCTGCACCAGAGGGAGTTATCAGTGACGCAGTATGAGATGCGGCTCTCGTTGTTGGCTCGTCATGCTACTGAGTTGGTCCCTACTGATAGGGAGAGGGTTAGGAGGTTTGTGGATGGCCTCACTTATCAACTCCGCCTATTTATGACTCGGGAGAGAGTATCAGATGCTACGTTTGAGCATGTTGTTGATATTGCTCGAGATATTGAGTCGGTTTGCTGCCAGAAGTGTGAGGAGAGGGAGGCTAAGAGGCCTCGTGGATCGGGCAGTTCTAGTGGTTCTCCTTCCATGGGGCAGTTTTAGCATGGTAGAGGTCGTTCATTTAGGCCTCCTCAGTCAGTCCGCCTAGCTTATAGTGGTGCATCTTCGAGGCATGGTCCCCGTGGTTCTTAGTCAGGCCGTACTTCATTTGGTGCCCTCCCAGCTCAGAGTGCAGCTCGAGAACCACCAATTTAGAGTTCTTCTATGCATGAGTCTTCCAGTGGCCGTTCTGGTGCCAGGGGTTTCTATCATTCCCCGCCTCCAGCTCCAGGGAGTTGTTTTGAGTGTGAAGAGTTCGGGCACATGTGGAGGCAGTATCCCCGTCGTCTCGGTGGTTCTTCTCAGCAGAGGGGCCAGCCCTCGACTTCAGCTCCAGTTACTTCACCACCCGCCCAGGCAGCCATGGGTGGTAGTCAGTCAGGCAGAGGCCGCCCTAGAAGGGGAGGTCGAACAGGTGGAGGTCAGGCCCGTATGTATGCATTTCCAGCCAGGCCAGATGCTATGGCCTCTGATACAGTGATCGCAGCTATTGTCTCAGTTTGTTGCCGAGATGTTTTGGCTTTATTTGACCCTGGTTCTACATATTCCGATGTTTCTTCATATTTTGCCCATTTTTTGGATATGCCCCGTGAGTCTTTAGTTACCTTTGTTCATGTGTCAACTCCGGTGGGCGATATTGTTGTTGTGGACCGTGTGTATCAGTCGTGTGTGATATCTATTGGGGGTCTGGAGACCCGAGTAGACCTACTGTTACTCAGCATGGTCGATTTTGATGTGATATTGGGCATGGATTGGTTATCTCCGTGTCATGCTGTTCTTAATTGTTACGCTAAGACTGTGACCCTAGCTATGCCGGGATGTCCGAGGATTGAGTGGAGAGGTTCTTCTGAGTATATCCCTAGCAGGGTGATTTCCTACCTGAAGGCTCAGCGCATGGTTGAGAAAGGGTGTTTATCTTATCTTTCTTTTATGAGGAATGTCAGTGATGAGACTCCCGCTATTGATTCCATTCCTATGGTCCGTGGCTTTCCGGACGTTTTTCCTGCAGACCTGTCGGGCATGGGGCCTGATAGGGACATTGATTTTGGTATTGACCTGGTGCCAGGCACCCAACCTATTTCTATTCCACCTTATCGTATGGCACCAGCGGAGCTAAAGGAATTAAAGGAGAAACTTTAGGAACTCCTATATAAGGGGTTCATTCGGCCTAGGGTGTCACCTTGGGGTGCACCGGTGTTGTTTGTAAAGAAGAAGGATGGTTCTATGCATATGTGTATTGATTATCGGCAGCGGAACAGAGTTATAGTGAAGAACCGGTATCCCTTGCCTCGTGTAGATGACTTGTTTGATCAGTTGCAGGGTGCCAGGGTATTTTCCAAGATTGACTTGCATTCCGGTTATCATCAGTTGAAGATTCGGGAGCCAGACATCCCGAAGACTGCTTTCATGACTAGATATGGTCATTATGAGTTCCTGGTTATGTCATTTGGGCTGACCAATGCCCCAGTAGCCTTTATGCACTTGATGCACAATGTATTTCAGCCTTATCAAGATTCTTTCGTCATCGTGTTCATTGATGATATCTTGGTGTATTCCTGATCTCGGGAGGATCATGAGCAGCATTTGAGAGTTGTGCTTCAGACCTTGAGAGAGAAGAGATTGTATGCAAAATTTTTGAAGTGTGAGTTCTGGCTTGATTCAGTAGAATTCTTGGGGCACATGGTGTCCAGTGAGGGTATTCAGGTTGATCCCAAGAAGGTAGAGGCGGTGCAGATTTGTCCTAGACCGTCATCAGCTACCGAGATTCGCAGTTTCCTTGGTTTGGCAGGGTACTATCGCCGTTTCATCGAGGGATTTTAATCTATTGCAGCACCTATGAACAGACTGACCCAGAAGGGTGCTCAGTTCAGGTGGACTGAGGAGCGTGAGGAGAGCTTTCAGAAGCTCAAGTCAGCTTTGACTACAGCTCCGGTATTGATTCTGCCTACGGGTTAAGGTTCTTATACAATTTACTATGATGCCTCGAGAGTTGGCCTTGGAGCAGTTTTGATGCAGCATGGTAAGGTGATTGCCTACGCGTCCAGACAGTTGAAGGTGCACGAGAAGAATTATCCAGTGCACGATCTTGAGCTAGCAGCTATTGTTCACGCCTTGAAGATTTGGCGTCATTATTTGTATGGAGTGCATTGTGAGATTTTCACTGATCACCGTAGTTTGCAGCATCTGCTTAAGTAGCAGAATCTGAATTTGCATCAGAGGAGGTGTTTGGAGCTTCTCAAGGATTATGACCTCACTATTTTATATCATCCGCGGAAGGCCAATGTAGTGGCTGATGTCCTGAGTCGCATAGCGAAGAGTTTGGGGAGTCTAGCCTACCTTCCAGCGGCAGAGCAGCCATTAGCACTTTATGTTTAGGCCTTAGCGGGTCAGTTGGTGAGATTGGATCTATCAGCGCCTCCGCAGGTATTGGCTTGTGTAGCCTCCAGGTCTTCTCTTTATGATCATATTAGAGCACGCCAGTATGATGATCCACATTTGCTTATTTTCAGGACAGGTTCCGTCGCGGTGATGCTAGGGATGTGGTTATTGGTGATGATGGGGTCATGAGGATACAGGTCCGGATGTGCGTGCCCAATGTAGATGGGCTTCGAGATTTGATTCTAGCTGAGGCCCATAGTTCGCAGTATTCCATCCACCCGGGTGCCGCAAAGATGTATCACTATCTGCGACAACATTATTGGTGGAGGCGGATGAAGAAAGATATTGTTGAGTTTGTGGCTCGGTGTCTCAACTGTCAGCAGGTCAAGTATAAGAACCAGAGACTAGGTGGATTGCTTCAGAGATTTTATATTCTGGAGTAGAAGTGGGAGCGGATCACCATGGACTTCGTAGTTGGATCTACCACGGACTTCGTAGTTGCACCCATATACATATAATATACGAGTATATAACGCCATCTGGTCATTGATCAATGTAGATGTATGAATTAATGAAATGCATAAGAAATAGGCTACTAAGATTTCTTGGAATGTCATAAGATCAACGCCCTTGATTAATATCATGAAATAAACTTTATCAACTTACGTATTTTATAAGACCATGAATAGATGATAGAATAATAGGACACACGGGGAATTAAGAACATAGGCAGCTCTAGTATTTCTATGAATAGAGTCATTTATGAAAGTTGTGCATTTGCCCGTTTCGTTTGTATCGTACGGATCATGCCAAAAGGAAAGAAGGGATAGCCTTACTATACCGAAACTGATTCTCTTGACAATCTTTCTAACACATGTCAATCGCGACGAAACACGTAACGGCGAGATCGAGATAGGGAATAATCCGTATAATATTCTTGAGAAAGATTGCACTGTACTCCCTTATAATTGTAAAATCTAATGTTTCTTAAGATTCTATGAAATCCTGTTTGAAATGTTGAAGGTCCATTCTTAAAGTTTGATATATGCACCTCTCTTTTGAATTAGAGAGGTCTTATATTTGAATGCATGTGGGCCTCACTTCATGTGGTGGTTTAACCACATAACACCTTAACTTGCCACCTTACCTTAATGACCTAAGAGTCATTAACTTTGGGGTGGTTTGCTACCACGTTG
>ML407702.1:0-71335 GCA_005239525.1 Nicotiana knightiana | reverse complement strand
GGGGGGTTAGTGTTATCCAAAGTCTTTGATTAATCACCCAACAATTCCTTAATTAACTAGGTAATCTCTCATTACCCAATAATTAACCAATTACCCACATAATTAAGAATTTTGTCAAATTACTTAAAATACTACTCACTTTTAACATACCTTATACACCTTACTATCATGCTCATGTGGTACCTTGCCATTGGGCAGTGTCTTTTAAAATATCGGGACTTGTTGGATGAGTTTAGAGCTGTTTGAAGAGGGGTTTTCACCTAGAACTTTTAGGTAAGTAATTTCTATACAATACGAGTTTAATACATGCATTTTGGGTATATTCTTAACATATAAATTGTAAAAATTATTGGTCTAGTTGAAAAACCTAGGTTGTGATAAAAATGGGATTAAACCACAAAAATGATTATGGAATTGGGTAGAAATTATATATTTGAGTTTGTGAGGTTATGGATAACACTTATCGTCGTAAATTTTTGGAATTCGAGCATGTGGGCCCGGGGTAAATAATAGTTTATTCACGGTTAGTTATGGTGTCATTATTATTATTCGTGTATTCCATTCCTATTTAGAATTTATGTATTTTAATTGTTGGCCAATAGTAAGTGTCGATGTCGACCCCTCATCACTACTTCTTCGAGGTTAGATTGGATACTTACTGGGTACATGTTGTTTATGTACTCATGCTACACTTCTCCCCTAATCGTGCAGGATCTGAGGCAGGTGCATCTGGCATCCATTCAGGTGCGCACCCTCGTTACCCTGAGGCATAGTGGTGAGCTGCCCTCTGAGTCGGCTTGGATTGAAAATACTGGACAGGAAAGGAAAAGAAACTGTCCAGCCTTTCAAGTGCAGCACCCGCAGTCTCTCTTTTGGATTTACTTTCTGTCTATCTTATTTCAGATAGTAGCATAGGTGTTTTATATATTCTACTAGTTACTCATACACTTATGACACCAGATTTTTGGAACATGAGTATTTATTTCACTATATATGCTCTTTCATTAGTTTACGCTTTACTTTACTATAATTTTCCACTTCTCATCTACTTAATAATAATAATCAACTACTTTGAAATTATTAAAAAGAATAAATACATGACTAGTTCTTCGTTGGCTTGCCTAGCGGGTACATTGGGAGCCATCACGACCTATAGGGGAAATTGGGTCGTGACAACTTGGTATCAGAGCACTAGGTTCATGTAGGTCTCACAAGTCATGAGTAGGCCTAATTGAGTCTCGCGGATCGGTACGGAGATGTAAGTACATATCTTCGAGATGCTATAGGGTATTAGGAAACTTCTCTTTCTTCATCTCATATCATGCAATTGATGCTATGCTAGGTATCTTTCTCTTACTCTCTCACGGATGGTGAGAACGCGTGCGGTAGACATACCCGATCGTGGAGGAGCTACTCCCCATGTTGTTAGAGGCTGAGGGAGGGCTCCATCTCGTGATAGAGGATGACGGCGTCCTATAGTTTTTCCAGTTCTTCCACCAGCGATCCAGTTGAGGATCCTGTTATTGAGGAGCAGGGCGAGGTGCCTACAGCGGAGCTGGCCCCAGTGGATTAATGTATGCACTAGGATTCCAGGAGGTCGTAGGGCGTATGTTGTGGTTCATGGATTCTATGACGCAAGTTGGTTTACTTCTAGCAGACCCAGCCATATCTCAGGCGAGAGGCGAGCACAAACCCCTACCGATTAGGCTCCAGGGAATGCAACTTCCATAAATTAGAGCCTGGGCACACTACCCATGGGCGGAACTCAAGCAGATGCAGCACTATACCTGAGCCCAGACCAGTTACGGCCGACGAGCCACAGAATCTATTAGAGAGATGGACCAGGCTACATCCTCCTACCTTTGGAAGTGAGATACATGAGGAACCCGTGAACTTTATTGATCGTTGTAGGGACAGAGTGAACAACATGAGGATATTGGACTCCCACGGGGTGGACTTTACCACATTTCAATTGGAGGGCAAGGCCCGGAGATGGTGACAGTCCTATCTTTTCAGCACACCAACATGTTCTCCTCCCTTGACTTAGGACCAGTTCACGCATCTCTTTTTGGAGAGATATATCCATCCCTCTTAGAGGGAAGACTTACGGGGCCAGTTCGAGCAGTTCCAACAGGGTCAGATGTCAGTGACCGACTATGAGGCGAGATTCTCTGAGTTGTCTTGCCATGCACTTATGATACTCCCCACCGATGCAGAGAGAGTGCGGATTCAGGTCCCCAGCCAGACTTAGGGTCAGTCATTTTCTAGATTGAGAGGTTGTTTTGAGTGTGGGGATCTTGGTTATGTGAGGAGATTCTGCTTCAGGCTTCGGGGAAAGGCAGTACAGCAAGGTCATCAGCCTATGATTACAACGCCAGCTGTCGCACCAGTCGTTCGGCTGCCTAGAGGTGGCGGGAAAGTGGGTAAGGGTAGTCCTATAGGTGGAGGCTAGTCAGGTGGCACTCCATCTAGGTTCTATTCCTTTCCAACCAAACCAGATGCACTAGCCTCAGAAGTCGTGATCACATGTATTATTTCTGTCTGCGGTGGGAATGCTTCGATACTATTTATTTGATCCAGGGCCTATGTATTCATATGTTTAATCTGTGTTTGGTCATTTTTTAGGTGTTCCTTGCGATTCCTTGGGTACTCTTGCTGGGCGATTCTGTTGTTGTGGATAGGATCTATCTGTCTTGTATCATGAATTTTTGTGGTTATGAGACTAGAGCGGATCTTATGTTCCTCAATATGATCGACTTTGAGGTCATCTTAGGCATGTATTGGTTATCTCCATATCATGCCGTCCTTGATTGCCATGCCAAGATTGTTACCTTGGCGATGCCAGGGTTTCCTAGATTGGATTGGAAGGGTCCATCTATCAATGCATCTATTCAGGTTATCCCTTTCCTAAGGGCTCGACACATGGTCGATAAGGGTCTTTTGGCTTATCTAGCTTATGTTTGGGATACTATCGCAGATACTCCAATGCTTGATTTAGTGCCCGTGGTCTGAGAGTTCTCCGATGTGTTTCCTTTGGATCTACCAGGCATGACACCAAATAGTGATATCGATTTCTTTATTGATTTGGATCTAGGTACCCATCCCATCTCTATTCCACTTCACTGCATGGATCCGAAAGAGTTGAAGGAACATCTTGAGGAGTTTCTAGTAAAGGGGTTCGTCGGACTAAGTGTGTCATCTTGGAGTTCACCGATGTTGTTCGTGAAGAAAAAGGATAGGACTATGCGCATGTGCATTGATTACCACCAGTTAAACAAAGTTACCATTAAGAACAAGTACATGTTGCCGCTTATTAATGATTTGTTTGACCAGTTGCAGGGTGCTAAGGTGTTCTCTAAGATCGACTTTAGAACAGGGTATCATCGGCTAAAGAATCGTGATTCGGATGTTCCGAAGACAGCTTTCCGGACTAGATATGGCCACTATGAGTTTCTAGTGATGTCTTTCGTCTTGATTAACGCTTCGACGCATTTATGGATTTGATGAACCGAGAGTTCATACCATATTGACTTTTTTGTCATTGTCTTCATTGATGACATATTGATCTACTCATGTAGCATGGAGGAGCACCAAAGGCCAGGTGGCCTACTCTAGCATATGGTTATACCTGAGTGGAAATGGGAGCGCATCACTATAGACTTCGTAGTTAATTTTCCGCGGACCTTGAGGAAGTTTGACGCAGTTTGGGTCATTGTCAATAGGTTGACCAAGTTGGAACACTTTATTCCGGTTATGACTATGTATTCTTCAGAGACATTAGCCCAAATTTACATTCAGGAGATTGATCGGTTGCATAGTGTGTCGGTTTTCATCATATTAGATAGAGGCCCTCAGATGACTTCGCAATTCCGGAAGGCAGTACAGAGTAAGTTGGGGACTCGGGTAGAGCTCAGCACATCCTTTCATCCGCGGATCGACGGGCAGTCGGAGCGGACGATTCGGATCTTGAAGAATATGCTTAGAGCATGTGTGACTGACTTTAGAGGGCAGTGGGATCGATTCTTGCCTTCGGTCGTGTTTCCTTATAACAACAGTTATTAGTACAACATTGAGATAACTCCACTTGAGGCTTTGTATGGTTGGCAATGTAGTTTTCCCACCGGATATGAGTCGTTTAGGCTAGTTTATATGGTACTGATTTAGTAAAATATGCCTCAGAGAAGGTGAAGTTGATTCAGGAGCGACTTCGCACAACACAATCAAGAAAGAAGAGTTATGTGGATCGGAAGGCACGTTATTTATCATTTATGGTGGGGGAGAAGTTTTCTTGAAAGTCTCACCAATTAAGGGAATCATGAGGTTCGGAAAGAAGGGCAAGTTGAGCCCAAGGTTTATAGGTCCATTTAAGGTTATGAGGCGAGTTCGAGAGGTTGCTTATGAGCTCGGTTTGCCTCCTAGTCTATCAGGAGTTCATCTAGTTCTTCACGTGTGTATTCTCTGTAAGTATCATGTCGATAGGCCGCCTGTGTTACAATTTAATACAGTTCAGCTAGATGAGAGCCTGGGTTATGAGGAGGAGCCAGTTGCCAATGTTGACAGGCAAGTTCTCCAGTTGAGGTCCAAGAATATTTTCACGGTAAAGGTTCAGTGGAGGGGTCAACTAGTCGAGGAGGCAGCTTGTGAAACCAAGGAGGACATGCGGAGCAGATACGCACACCTATTCAGCACTCCAAGTATGATTATATACCCGTTCGAGGATGAATGCATGTTTAAGAGGTGGAGAATGTAACGACCCCACCAGTCAGTTTCCTATCTAGATCCATGTTCCCCTAATTAAGACTCTTCGTATGTGCCTTGCAGATTTATTGACCTGCGGGGATGGTTAGTTCGGGTTTGGAAGGGTTCGGCTTAAAATCAGAACACTTAGTTTCTTAATAGTGGCTTAAAATGGTTAGGTTTTACTTGAGTCCACATTTGAGTAAACGACCTCAAAATCGGGATTTAAAGGTCCCAATAGGTTCGTATGATGATTTTGGACTTGGGCGTATGTTTGGATTGAAAATTGGTGCATTGAAGGTTTTCAAGTTCTTTAAGTTTGGTTTGAATTAGTTTTTGGTGTTATCGACGTCCGTTCGGAATTCCGAGTCTGGAAATAGTTCCATATGGAGATTTATGACTTGTACACAAAATTTGGTGTCATTACGAGTAGTCTAAGTATATTTCGAGAGACGGGGAATGCGTTCGCGAGGACTTCGGTTACTGGACTTCGTGTTCTCTCTCATTCCTTCGCGTTCGCCAAGTGTGAGTGTCACGCCCCAAAACCGAGGGACGAGACCGGCACCTAACCGAATGATTCCGGTCAAGCAGACCTAGATTTCCTTTCCTACTCAACGCGTTACCCCGTGCACAATATACAAATTTATAATGAATTTGCAACCAAATTTCCATTTTTCCTCTTTTAAAGCTTCAACATTTGAAAATCCCAAAATGTACAAACTAAGAACAACATTTCCAACACGGAACCAAGATTACAAATAATTACAACTACTACCCAAAATACATACAACCCACACAGTGTCTACAGAGCATCTAAGAGTACTATGAGTTTACATAATACTTGCCGGCAACAAGGCCTCGGCTATACTTTAAAAGACATAAAATATACAAAAGAGATGATATAGACAACACACGGTCCCGAGAGGAAATGGGGCTCACCAGAACTGCTAGAGAGATGAAGAGGAGGCACCACTAACGGCGAACCGAGCTACTTGCTATAGAACAACCTACATCCATATAGAAGATGTAGAGCCCCCGGCAAAAGGGAGTTAGTACCATTGAATAGTACTAGTATGGATAAACAAAGTTTATTCTAAGTAGAATCAAACAGTACACAATTAGAAAACAGTCAGGGTAACCACACAAGTACCACATAGGTATACAGAAAATCACAAATGAAGATTTCATAGTTACTTGTTTCAATTGCTCATCTGTTGTGGCGGGCAACCCGATCCCACCGTACATTCTCATCTCACCCTTATTACATCTCCACCCTTATTACTTCGTGTTGCGGCACGCAACCCGATCCCACCGTACAATCATAGTTCCCCATTATTACCTCTCCATCCTTATTACTTCGTGTTGCAGCGTGCAACCCGATCCCAGCTTACAATTGTGTTGTGGCGTGCAACCCGATCCCACCTTACAATTCTATTGCAGCATGCAACCCGATCTCACCTTACAATCACATTTCATAGCAACAACCACCAACAATTATATCACAAGGATCTTCATCATGAAGAACATAAGTTCATATTAACCAATAACTATGTGAAATCAAGGCACAATAATACTTACCAATCAGTAATTCATATATGGTGTTGCCACAATCATTTAACTCAACAGCCCATATTTACTTTCATCATTTGCTACACAGCCTTTAGCACTTTGATACGTTCAACAACGTAATTAATAGCAACATCAACCAACAATTCAATCACAAAGATTCTCATCATCAAGGATATTCATTTGTAATAACAAAGTAACCATATGAAATCAAGGCCACAAAAATCTTTATCAAACAGTGAGTCATATACGGTATGCCATCAACACATAGCTCAATTAGTTTATCTCCGTTTCCTTTCCAGTATTTACTACACAGCATTTAGCACTTAGATACATTCAACATTTTGTTTCATTATCATTTCTTTCAATTTGCAGCACATCCTCTCATACCGATGTATTCAACATTTAACGAGCTTGTCACATGATAGAATAAGCACAAAGAATAACCTTTTCGCAAGCTCATGTAACATGGTAATTGACTAAGAAATTCAACGAATTCTTACACCTCGACACAGCAGGGAAATCAATTCACATATGCTCAAGCAAGAATTTCATACCGAGTGCTCGGACACAAACAAGATGACTCTACAAGAATTAAAGTTAGCCATACATACCTTGATTTGGGATTTTTCCTTAATTTCTACCACAATTCACCGGACCGTCTAGCACCGTCAATCTCTTATGGTGAAGAAAATGGTGTCCTACTTGATTAGTTCCAAGCTTGAGTGATAAAGGAGGATCACTTTGATGAAGTTGAGACTTTCTCTCTCTAGAAATCTCTCTTCCCTCTCTCTATTTTTTTCAGAAAATCTTTAAAATGGAAGGGGGTAAGTGTTTTAATGAACTGAGGGTCGGGTATAAAATTAGAAATTTAACAGTCCCGAAGTAGAAATGCAGTCAGGAATGCGATCGCATTCCTGCTATGCGGTCTGCATTCCTATCGCATAAATGGCCCTCAAATGGGTAAAAAGAAAAGTAGACTGCCCAGGTATGCGACCACTATGCAGTCCGCATACCTGTTATGCGATCGCATAGTGCGTCGCATAACTCCCTCCGCAAAATTCAAGGTGCAAGAATGCGACAACTATGCGGCCCACATTCGTGAAATGCGATCGCATTCTAGGCCGCATAGTTGTCCTCAAAATGGACAGCAAACTGTCCAAGTATGCGACCACTATGCGGTCCGCATACCTGATCTGTGATCGCATAGTGAACCGCAGACCTGCGCAAATCTAGAAAATTATATTTTTTAAGTCTCGGGGTACTTTTTACTCAAAAAGGGTCCGTTTTAAGAATTTCTACAATTATAACAACACGAGGACCTATTTGGGCATTATTTTTAGCCATAAAATTTTACGGGTCTTTACATTGTCCCCCACTTAAAATCATTCGTCCTCGAATGAGGATCAGGGAATCACTAGAGTAGGAAAACACAAAATAAGCCAACCCCCAAGTTTTTACTAACTCCGATATTTCCTGAAAATTTCGCCAGAGTTTCCTTTGTAGTTAGGCCTATCTACCTGTCAGAGAGCCCCCGAAACACATGTTTAACCAATTACACACATTACCAGTTACTCTATCAACTTGCACATAATCCGGTCATTTCAACAAGCTACATGTAACTCAATTACTCCCACAAGCCTCGCATAGTTCGGTTAACTCCACAAATTGGCACATAATTCAACTATTACAATGAGTTGCACATAATCCAACTAATCACAACAACATATACATTTATGGCACAAAGTTTGAGAAGTCACAATAGTAGGGTAATTAGGGGAGTGGAGTGTTCTTGCACAAAATTTAACATAATATATAATTGCTTAGGAATGACAACTTTCAAAACCACTACCGGACTTATTCAAACAAGTAGGGATATTTATCTTTCCGCTTCCCATGTGGCTTGTTCGACTTGTTGACTCCGCCATAATACTTTAACAGAAGCAATCTCTTTGTCACTCAATCTACGGACTTGCCTATCAAGAATACCATCTGGACCCTCTTCTTATGACAATCCTTCATTAATTTCAACCGTATCAACCGGAACAATGGCGGATGGATCTCCAATCACCTTTTTCAACATGGACACATGAAACACTGGGTGCACTAATGACATCTCAGGGGGCAATTCTAGCCTATAATCCACCTGTCCTATCCTTTGAGCGATCCGGTACCGCCCAACATACCTAGGGCTCAATTTCCCTTTCTTCCCAAACCGCATCACTCCTTTCATGGGAGACACCTTCAAGAATACCCAATCATCTACTTGAAACTTCAAATCTCTTCGACGAACGTCCGCATAGGATTTCTCACAACTCTGAGAAGTCTTCATCCTTTCCTGAATGACTTTAACCTTTTCCATAGCTTGGTGCCCAAGATCCGGTCCTAGAAGTTCCGCCTCGCCAACCTTGAACCATCCAATCGGAGACCTACACCTCCTTCCGTACAATGCCTCAAATGGGGCCATTTGAATACTAGAATGGAAACTGTTATTGTAAGAAAATTCTATAAGCGGCAAGTGATCATCCCAGCTGCCCTTGAAATCTAATACACAAGCCTGTAACATATCTTCAAGCGTCTGAATGGTCTGCTCTTCCTGCCTATCAGTCTGTGGGTGGAATGTTGTGCTGAGATTTACCTACATACCCTAACCTTGCTGAAATTTCTTCCAAAAGTTAGTTGTGAACTGGGTCCCTCGATCCGAGATAATAGATATTGGGGTGCCATGGAGTCTGACTATTTCCTTGATATACAACTGAGCATACTATTCCGCAGTATCGGTGGACTTGACTGGCAAGAAGTGAGCTCATTTCGTGAGTCGATCCACTATCACCCAAATTGAGTCGAACATGCGCTGAGTGCGGGGTAACCCTACCACAAAGTCCATATTGATCATCTCCCATTTCCACATTGGTATTTCCATAAGCTGCGTCAACCCACCAGGCCTCTGATGCTCGGACTTCACTTGCTGACAATTCGGACACCTACCCACAAAGTCCACCACACCCCTCTTCATACCATTCCACCAATAAATCTCTTTGAGATCATGATACATCTTCGTAGAATCTGGGTGTACTGAATACCTGGAATTGTGAGCCTCTACCATTACCCTTTCACGAAGATCATCCATGTCCGCAACACATAGCCTCCTTTGGCACCACAAAACACCATCATCATTGCCGAGTGAAAATGTTGTAGTCTTGTGATTCAGAATTGCTTCTCTCAACTGCGCCAAAGCTGGATCCGTGAATTGCTTTCCCTTGACTTCCGCTACAAGTGAAGACTCCACTCTGTTACGCACCACGACATTCCCTTCATCTGAGGCCGAAAGGCATACCCCCAGACTGGCCAACTGATAAGCCTCTCGAGCTAAAAGCCTCTGACCTGCTTCCAAGTGAGCCACGATACCCATGGATTTTGAACTAAGAGCGTTGGCTACCACACTCCTTTCCTGGATGGTACAAAATATTCAAATCATAATCCTTGAGCAATTCTAACCACCTCCGCTGCCTTAAGTTCAACTCCTTTTGTATGAAAAAATATTGAAGACTATTGTGGTCTGTGAACACATCCACATGGACCCCGTAAAGATAATGCCGCCAAATCTTTAATGCAAACACAACCGCCGCGAGCTCCAAATCATGTGTCAGATAATTCTTTTCGTGATTCTTGAGCTGCCTAGAAGCATATGCTATTACCTTACCACATTGCATCAATACACACCCCAAACCAACCCTTGAAGCATCACAATACACCACAAACCCTTCTGAACCTTCTGGCAAGGTCAACATTGGCGATGTAGTCAATCTCAATTTCAATTCCTGAAAACTCTTTTCACAAGCATCGGACCACTGGAACTTAACCGCCCTCTGCGTCAGCTTAGTCAATGGGGAGGCGAGGGTAGAGAATACCTCCATGAACCTCCGATAATATCCAGCCAAACCCAAGAAACTGCGAATCTCCGTTAGGGTCGTTGGCCTAGGCCAATCCTTTACCGCTGCAATCTTTTAGGGATCAACCTGAATCCCTTCCCTGAAACAACATGGCCCAAAAAGGCGACTGATTCTAGCCAAAATTCAAATTTTGAAAACTTTGCATACAACTGGTGCTGATGAAGAGTCTGCAGAACTTCCCTGAGGTGAGTAGCATGATCTTCCTGACTTCGCGAATAAACAAGGATATCGTCAATGAAGACAATCACAAAGGAGTCAAGAAACGGTTTGAAAACCCGATTCATAAGATCCATAAAAGCGGCTGGGGCATTGGTTAGCCCAAAAGACATTACCAGAATTTCAAAGTGCCCATATCGAGTTCTGAAGGTAGTCTTAGGAATATCCTGCTCCCTGCTCTTTAACTGGTGATACCCAGACCGCAAATCAATATTTAAGAAGAACTTGGCACCTTGCAACTGGTCGAACAAATCATCTATCCGAGGCAATGGGTATTTGTTTTTGACGGTGACCTTGTTGAGCTGCCGATAATCAATACATATTTGAAGCGATCTATTTTTCTTTCTGACAAAAAGAAACGGTGCGCCCCAAGGCGACACACTTCTGCTGGCACCATTCGGTAAGGTGGAATAGATATTGGCTGCGTATCTGGCAATACATCAATCCCAAAATCGATCTCTCTATCTGGTGGAATCCCAGGAAGCTCGTCCTGAAATACTTCGAGAAATTCATTCACAGCAGGCACAGATTCGGGAGCAGGCACCTCTGAAGTGGTGTCCGCAACCCGGACCAAATGGTAGATGCACCATTTTCTGATCATATTTGAAGCTTTAAGGTAGGAAATAAATCTACCTCTTGGCACAACATTATTCCCCTCCCACTCGATAACTGATTCATTAGGAAACTCAAGCCTCATAATTGTTGTTCAGGAGTCGAGTTTAGCAAAGCACGAAATAGAGCCAATCCATCCCCATAATTACATCAAAATCTACCATTTCTAACTCAATAAGATCGTCCATGGTATCCCGACCACACACCGTGACAACACAATTCTTATAGACTCGCACGGCCATAATAGAATCACCAATCGGAGTCGACACAGAGAACGACTCGTGAAGCTGTTCGGGTTCTATCCCAAAACTTGAAGCAATAAAT
The DNA here is from genome assembly GCA_005239525.1 of Nicotiana knightiana. NCBI lineage: Eukaryota > Viridiplantae > Streptophyta > Magnoliopsida > Solanales > Solanaceae > Nicotiana > Nicotiana knightiana. Next base: position 59,927 of record ML407702.1, on the reverse strand, counting down.
GGAGTAACATACGACAAAGAAGACCCGGGATCAATAAGAGCATAAACATCATGTGACTGAACAGTCAGAATACCTGTGACAACATCGGAGAAGCCTCCGCACTCTGGAGACCACTCAAAGCATAGAACATACTGGGTCCCTCTCGACCCCGGGCTCCACCCCTAGCTGTACCGCGCCCTGCTGGAGCTGGAGGGCGTGTTGAAGATGTAGCGGCTGAAGAGCTGGATGCCTGAGCAGTACCCCTACTCGCACCTTGACTGGGTGTGCGGCAATCTCGCTGGATATGGCCTCTCTCTCCGCATCTATAGCATACCGGTATGTCCAACTAACAAGGCTAAGAATGAGACCTCCCACACTTAGGGCATGGGACCCTCCGCTGCTGCTGGGACCTCCCACTTGAAAAACCCGACTGATGGAACCTTCTGCTATCTGAACCTGGTCCAAATCTACCCCCTGCTGATAACTGTGCCCTGTTGATGGGGCACTGGCTGAGGACTGAGCATAGGACTAGGATGGCCCTGATGACCCTCTTCAAAGGGCTGATCTCCCACCTTCAACTGAACTCCCAGGGTATCCCGCTGACTGGGCCCTACTACCACTCTCTCTCTCCATCATTATCTTCAACTTTCGAGCCTCTGTGGCCTGGGCGAATCCCACGATCTTCCTATAATTCATATCTGAATGCAAGGCAGCTGTAGCAGCTTCATTAACAACCAAGGGACCAAGGCCTAGAACAAACCGTCGAACTCTAGCCTCCATAGTCGGCATCATGTGGATGGCATATCTGGACAGGCGCACGAACTCCATGTGGTACTCCCACACACTCATGTTGCCCTTAAGGACCTCAAACTCCGCAGTACAGGATACCATAGTCTCGGCAGCAAGAAATGATCCATGAAGGCATCAACAAACTCATCCCACTTCGCTGGAGGGGTCCCCTTCCTGCAGGAGATCTCCCACATCTCAAACCACGAATAAGCTGCTCCTTTAACCGATAGGAAGCCAACTCAACCCCCTCTATCTTTGTAGCCTTCATAACCCGGAGAGTCTTGTACATTTCATCTATAAAATCTTGAGGGTCTGCCTTTGGATCGGTGCCTGTGAACTCTGGAGGGGCTAACCGCAGAAAGTGGTTGACTCTAGAACCTGAAGAATCCCCTTGATCAACAGAGGACGTAGGGGCAACACTTGATCTTTGGGCCTGGGAGGCCACTAGCTGGGTCAACATCTGAATAGCTCCCCTGAGGTCCCCATCAGAAATACCGGGACCGGAAGCTGGGACTGAGGAAGGATCAAGAACATCAGCGGGAGGGACTGTAGCACCCTCCGCTGGAGCAGGAATAGGAATAGACTGGCCTGGAGTGGAGGATTCAGGAAGATTCAGGGTCGGGGAATCATTCTCACCCGCACCATCAGATAAAGAATTCACAGCCACTCCTGGGTGGCATTGGCCTCTGGTCCGAATCGGGCTTTCTTCTTGGGTGCCATTTACTAAAAATTGGAACAATGCACGAGTTAGAGATAGACAACTTCACCTTTCACCACATCGCACGATACACAGTAACAATGAAAGGGTATTGTCACCACCCAAAATCCTAACTTAGGTCGTGATGGCGCCCAATAGCGGGGTCAGGCAAGCCGGCTCTCAATTTACTAAAGTTTCCTTCTTATTAGATTAAACACTTTAAAATATACTCAGTTTTTTTAAAACATAAACATGATTCGACAAGGATAAATAGCCAGTTTTAATCAAAAGCAGTCATGAAGAGGCATGAGCGAATATATGTACAAATCTGAAATCGATAACAACTATCATGTGTGTGCCAGGAACTAGTGTCACAAGGCCTACGGGCATACTAACAGAATACACAAAAGATATAATATACAGTCCCACTGTCTGAAGGAAATAGACGGGAAATAAGCAAAAGAAAACCTCATCGTGCTGCCGGAGATCGCCAAGAGAAAAGCAGCTCACCGTGAAGTCAGGTCCGTCTAATATCAAGTCAAGCTCCGGTCCGACAACCAGATGCACCAGCCTCAGAACCTGTACAATTAAGTACAGAAGTGTAGCATGAGTACATAAATATATATGTACCCAGTGAGTATCCCGCCTAACCTCAAGGAGGTAGTGACGAGAGGTCGACATGACACTCACTAAGGTCCAACAATATAATTTAACATAATATAATAGAAACGGTAGGCATATAAAGGCAGTGAAGCAACAAATATATATGTAAGGTACTGAAATCCAAGAAAAGTATTGGGAGTGAATAAAATAATTACCACTTCACTTTCCCCCAAATATCTGTCAAATCAATATCCATGAATTTAGTAACAATTAAATCATACGCATACAGGGTAAAGACAATCAGCCGGTGTCATAAGATAGTCATGTTCGTGCACTGCCGAGGGTCGAACGGCCCAAACCATAAATGCACCTCTCCACAAAGTACTCACATCTATGCATTGCTGAGGATCAAACGGCCCGTACCAAAAGTGCATCTCTCAATCCTCTCTATGCACTGCCGAGGATCGAACGGCCCGTACCAAAAGTGCATCTCTCAATCCGATGTGGCATACGGCCAGTTCCCATAAGAGTGGGGGGGAAATCACACTCCGCTCACGGAATGTAAATTGCGAAGCGGTCACATGCACACACATTATTCCTTTTTAAATTACTTTTCAGTGAACAATTCCTTACAAGTTTCTCAAACTTTTCACGACCTCAGGGAACTAAGAAACATGTAGCATTTAATTTATAAAGCATATAATTCACATCAAGTAAAAACACAAGGCATGATGTGGGCCTCACTACCCGGACATAACAGTAATAGCCGCTACGTACGGACTCTCGTCACTTTGTATGTACGTAGCCCTCACAATTGTCACATATAGCATTTAAATCACCTAGGAAGACAATTCCCCCTTACAAGGTTAGAAAGGAGACTCACCTCGCGTCGAATTTACTCCCTGGACCAAGAACGCGCCCGAAACTCCTAACTCCACCCCCCGAGGACTCGAAACTAGCCAAATGTTATACAAATACATTAATTTAGATTCAAAGCATGGAATCCTCCTATTACTTATCCAAATTCACCATTCTTGAAGAAATTCTAAAATCCAACCCTGGGGCCGCATGCTCGGATTCCAAAATTCTCGAAGGGAATACTCACCCATAGCCTAAGGATCATTAACAAATGATTTCTACTTGATTTCATAGCGAATTCACGGGTAAATTCTAAAATTATCGAAAGCCCTAGGTTACTACCCAATTCTTTGTTTTTCACTAATTTAAGTAGTTAATTTAGCTTGTAATCCATGCATGAAGCTAATATTAGAGTAGAATTTACTTACCTTCAATAACTAGTTCATTTGCCCCTCATGAATGGTGGAAGTCGTCCCAAGGAAGATCAAGAAGATAAGGAAAATGAATTAAACCCGGGTATAAAAAACATTGTCTAACAGTGTTTCCGCACCTGCAGCTCGAGGACCACACCTGCGGTCTCCCACATGCGAGCAAAGGCTCGCACCTGCGGAAATGGACGAGGAAGCCTGGGCCTGCACCTGTAGAGTGGAGACCGCACCTGCGGCTCCGCTCCTGTAGAATTTTTCCGCACCTGCGAGAAATGGCCTGCCTGTTGGGGGTCGCACCTGCGAGGTTGCGACCGCAGGAGGGGTCCCGCACCTGCGACTAGGCAACGGCACCTGTGGTCACACCAGAATAGGTGCACCAGCAGCTATTTCAGCTTGTTTTTTTTGCCATCATGTGGTGTCTGGAAGGCACCTGGGCCCACCCGAGCCCCCGTCCAAATATACCAACAAGTCCCAAATCATAAAACGGACTCGCTCGAGCCTTTGGAACACCCAGAACAATGCTAAAACTCAAAATCACACCTCAAAACCCCTAGAACCAAACTTAGGAACTTTAAGTTTTCTTGACTTCGCTAACAACGTGCCGAACCGACCTATACCACTCGGAATGACACCAAATTTTGCAGGCAATTCATAAATGACATAACGGAACTATTCCCGGTCTCAGAATTCCGTTCGGACCTCGATAAAACAAAACCACGTCCCAAACCACAATAGGAATTTAAGGAACTTCTTGTATCAATATTGGGCGCCAAAACGCTTCTGGGTCATCAGAAACCCATTCCGAACATACGCCCAAGTCTGAAATCATCATACGAAGCCGGAAGCGTCGAAACTCGATTCCGAGGTCGTTTACCCAAAATGTTGACCAAAGTCAAACTTGGCCTTAAAGGCCAACTTTAAGGAACCAAATGTTCCAGTAGCACTCTAAACACCTCTGAATCCCGGACCACCAGTCCTCGCAAGTCATAAATCATAATAAGCCGCTATGGAAGGTTTCATTTAGGGGAACGGGGTCCGATAATGCAAAACGATCGATCGAGTCGTTATATTCTCCACCTCTTAAACAAAGGTTCATCCTCGAACGGGTCTAGAATCATACCTGAAGTGCTGAATAAGTGTGGATATCCGCTCCGCATGTCCTCCTCGGACTCCCAGGTCTCCTCCTCAACTGGTTGGCCCTTCTACTGGACCTTTACGGCAGAAATTCTCTTGGACCTCAACTGGCGGTCCTGTCTATCAATAATAGCAACTGGATCCTCCTCATAGCCCAACCTCTCATCCAACTGAATAGTGTCGAAATCAACCACGTGAGAGATGTCGGCGTGGTACCTTCGGAGCATGGATACATGAAAAATTGGATGAACTCCTGATAAACTGGGAGGCGAGGCCAGCTCATAAGCAACCTCCCCAACTCGCCTCAACACCTCGAAGGGACCTATAAACCTTGGGCTCAACTTGCCCTTCTTCCTAAACCTCATAATACCCTTCATAGGCGAGACTTTCAATAGGACCCTATTTCCCTCCATAAATGATACCTCACGCGCCCTCTGATCCGCGTAACTCTTCTGTCTGGACTGTGCTGTGCGGAGCCTCTCCTGAATCAACTTCACTTTCTCCAAAGCATCCCTCAACAGGTCGGTGCCATATAACTAAGCCTCGCCAGGCTCAATATAAGAGAACGACATCGGCGACCATACAAAGCCTCAAATGGTGCCATCTCAATGTTGGACTGGTAACTATTATTGTAAGCAAACTTGGCCAAAGGCAAGAACTGGTCCCACTGACCTCCGAAGTCAATCACACATGCCCTGAGCATGTCCTCCAATATCTGAAATGCACGCTCCTACTGACCATCAGTCTGAGGATGAAATGTTGTGCTGAGATCTATCTGGCTACCCATATCACTATGCAATGCTCTCCAGAAGTGCGAGGTGAACTGATGACCTCGATCTGATATAATGGACACTGTCACACCATGCAACCGGACTATCTCCCGAATGTAGATCTGTGCCAACCTCTCAGAAGTATATGTAGTAGCCACTGGAATGAAATGCGCCAATTTGGTCAATCTATCCACAATGACCCAATCCGCATCGACCTTCCACAAGGTCCGAGGCAACCCAACCACGAAGTCCATAGTGATGCGCTCCCATTTCCACTCAGGAATGGGCATCTGCTGAAGTAGACCTCCTGGCCTCAGGTGCTCACACTTCACCTGCTGAAAATTCAGACACCTAGTCACATACTCCGCAATGTCCTTCTTCATCCGCCTCCACCAGTAATGCTGCTTCAAGTCAAGATACATCTTCGTAGCACCAGGATGAACAGAATATCGAGAACTGTGTGCCTCCTCTAGAATCCTCTCCCTCAGGACATCAACATTAGGAACACACAAGCGGCCCTGAAGTCTCAAAACACCATCCTCGCCAGTAGTAGCCTCCTTGGCCCTACCATGAACCACTGTCTCCCGAAGCTCTGCTAAGCACGGATCATAGAACTGCCGGGCCTTAATCTCCCTCAATAACGAAGACTGAGCAACCACATGTGCTAAAACTCGACGAGGCTCTGAAAGTTCTAATCTCACCAGGCGATTGGCCAAGGACTGAATGTCCAAGGCTAGAGGTCTCTCCTCTGCTGCAATACAAGCCAAGCTACCCATACTCTCCGCCTTCCTTCTCAAAGCATCTGCTACCACATTTGCCTTGTCCGGGTGATAAAGAATGGTGATATCATAATCCTTCAACAACTCAAGCCATCTGCGCTGCCTCAAATTAAGATCCTTCTGCTTGAACAAGTGCTGCAAGCTATGGTGGTCTGTATAAACCTCAGAGGATACTCCATACAAGTAGTGCCTCCAATTCTTAAGAGCATGAACAATCGCCGCCAACTCCAAATGCATAGGGTAATTCTTCTCATGAACCTTCAGCGGGTGCGAAGCATAAGCAATAACTCTCCCTTCCTGCATTAACACACACCCCAAGCCAACGCGCGAAGCATTGCAAATATATTGTATACATCCCAGAACCGAAAGGCAATACTAGAACTGGTGCTCAGGTCAATGCTGCCTTGAGCTTCTGAAATCTTGCCTCACACTCGTCAAACCATCGCAACGGGGAATTCTTCTGAGTCAATCTAGTCAATGGAGCTGCAATAGAAGAGAACCCCTCCACAAATCGCGATAATAGCCTGTTAGGCCCAAAAAGCTCCTGATCTCTGTAGCTGAAGTAGGACGCGACCAACTCTGAAATGCCTTGATCTTCTGAGGATCAACCTTGATACCCTCTCCGGATACCACATGCCCCAAAAATGCCACGGCATCCAACCAGAACTCACACTTGAAGAACTTATCATATAGTTTCTGTTCTCGCAAAGTCTGGAGCACAACTCTCAAATGCTGCTCGTGCTCCCCCAGGCTACGTGAGTAAATTAAAATGTCATCAATGAAGACAATGACAAAGGATTAAATATACGGCCTGAACACCCTATTCATCAAGTCCATGAATGCTGTTGGGGCATTAGTAAAGCCAAAGGACATCACCAGGAACTCAAAATGGCCATATCTCGTACGAAAAGCAGTCTTCGGAACATCTGAAGCCCGAATCTTCAACTGATGATATCCCGATCTCAAATCAATCTTAGAAAACACACGAGCACCCTGCAGCTGGTCAAACAAATCATTCATGCGCGGCAAAGGATACTTGTTCTTAATGGTAACCTTGTTCAACTGGCGGTAATCAATACACATCCGCATAGACCCATCCTTATTCTTCACAAATAGAACTGGAGCACCCCACGGCAATACAGTCGGCCTAATAAACCCCTTAGCTAACAACTCCTCAAGCTGCTCCTTTAACTCCTTCAACACTTTTGGAGCCATATTATACGGAGGAATAGATATAGGTTGGGTTCCTGGAGCTAAATCAATGTAGGAATCAATATCACGATCTGGAGGCATGCCTGGAAGGTCCGAAGGAAATACATCAGCAAACTCTCGAACCACTGGAACTGAAGCAATCGTCGGAGACTCGGCAGTGGTGTCCCGCACATAAGAAAAATAGGCCAGACAACCCTTCTCGACCATATGTCGAGCCTTCAAGAATAAAATAACCCGGCTAGCTGCACTAACTGAGGAACCCTACCACTACAGCCTAGGTGACTCGGGCATGGCTAAAGTAATTGTCTTGGCATGGAAATCTAGCACGGCATGATAAGGAGATAACCAATCTATGCCTTAAATAATCTCTAAATCAACCATGTCAAGCAATAATAGATCTGCTCGAGGCTCGAACCCACAAAACGGAATCACACAGGACCAACAAATCCGGTCTATAACCATAGAATCGCCCACGGGAGTGGACACATAAATAGGAGAACCCAAGGAATCACGAGGGACATCTAGAAAATGAGAAAATAAGACCGACACATAGAAATAAGTGGATCCTGGATCAAACAACACTGATGCCTCTCTATCATATACTGTAATAATACTTGTGATCACGGCGTCTGAGGCCACTGCATCTGATCTGGCCGGGATAGCATAGAATCTAGCTGGAGCACCGGAAGACTGAGCTTCACCAGAGAGAACAGGAGTTGCCTGACCTCCCTCTGACTGGCCTCCACCTTTAGGACGACCCCTATCGACCTATCCTCTACCTCTAGGTAGCCGGACTGCTGGTGTCGGACCCATCGGCTGATAACCCTGATGTACGGCTTTGCCCCAAAACCTGGGACACTGCCCCTCATATGACATGGCTCTCCACACTTGTAACAACTCCCAGGTACCATAGTATCTTGCCCCGAAAAAGAACCCTGAATGGCCGGAGGGCGATGAGAGCCCTCTGGCATATCACTAAAGTAAGGGTCGGAGGATCTCGGATGACTTGGATAACCACTGAGTGAACTCTGAATGGCTGGAGGACGGTAGGAATGCTCCGATATGGCGCTGAAATTAGGCCTCGCTGGAACACCTCGGGGAGGTGGTGGAGGTTCTGAATATAAAGGCCTACTGGGCTGACCACTGCTATACTGACCCCTGCCCCTAGTTGGGGCACCTCTGAAATCTCCAAAGAATCTAGCCCTCTTGTCCTGGTGCCCCTGCTCCCTGCTCCTCGACCGATACTCTTCGATCCTGCGAGCAATCTCTACCACGAGCTGATAAGGAGTACCCATCACCACCTCTCAGGCCATGGTGGCCCTAATACCTGGGTGCAACCCAGCCACAAATCTCTGCACCCTCTCTGCATCAGTAGGTAGTATCACGAGTGCATGGCGAGACAACTCTGAAAATTTGGCCTCATAATCTGCCACTTACATCTGCCCTGCTCTAGCCACTCAAACTGATACCGCAACTCTTCCCTCTCAGAGGGTGGGATATATCTATCCATAAACATCTGCGTGAACTGCTCCCAAGTGACAGGAGGAGAATCTGCTGGCCTGCTGAGAATATAGAACTGCCACCACCTACGAGCTCTGCCCTCCAACTGGGAAGGTAGTGAAATCCACTCCATGGGACTCTAGTATCCTCATGTTGTGCAGTCTGTCCCTGCACCTATCCACAAAACCCTGGGTGTCCTCGCCTCGATCACCGCCAAAGACTGGAGGGTGCAATCGGGTCTATCTATCCAATAACTTCTGCGGATCGCCGTCCGCCAGCCGGTCTAGGCTCAGGTGCTGCTACCATAGGCTGGACCCACCCACGGGCAGTATACCCGGGGTATGATGTAATGCTACTGTCTGTCCTGCTGCCTGGGCAGTAGGGGTCTGGACTCCCCCTCCCACCTGAGAAGTGGCAGGATCTGCTGGAAATAAACCAGCTTGGGACATAGTGTCCATAAATCTCATCATATGGCCCATGACTGTCTGGGAGCCTGGCGCCGTCATGAACTCTACTGGTGCAGGATCAGTTGGAGGCACCTCGTCCTCCTCCTCTATAATAGGGTCCTCTGGTGGCGGAACTGAAATAGCTCTGGGATGCCCTCGTCCCCTACCGCAGGCCGGTGCCCTCCCCCGGCCTCTGACGTGGCCTCGGACAGCGGGGGTAGCGGCCCTTCCCAGGTCTGGAACATTAGATGCATGCGTCCTCACCATCTGTGAGAGAATAGAAGAATGAATTTAGTAAATCATCGACTGCATGATAGAATAAGAAAAAAGAGAGGTTTCCTAACACCCTATAGCCTCCTGAAGATAAGTACAGACGTCTTCGTACCGATCCGCAAGACTCTACTGGGTTTGCCCGTGACTCTTGAGACTTACGTGAACCTAGTGCTCTGATATCATGTTGTCACGACCAAAATCCTAACTTAGGTCGTGATGGCGCCCAATAGCGGGGTCAGGCAAGACGACTATCAATTTACTAAAGGTTCCTTCTTATTAGATTAAACACTTTAAAATATACTCAGTTTTTTAAAACTTAAACATGATTCGACAAGGATAAATAGCCAGTTTTAATCAAAAGCAGTCATGAAGAGGCGTGAGCGAATATATGTACAAACCCGAAATCCATAACAACTATCACGTGTGTGCCAGGAACTAGTGTTACAAGGTCTACGGCATACTAATAGAATATACAAAAGATATAATATACAGTCCCACTGTTTGAAGGAAATGGACGGGAAATAAGCAAAAGAAAACTTCATGGTGCTGTCGGAGATCGCCAAGAGAAAAGCAGCTCACTGTGAATTCAGGTCCGTCTAATATCAAGTCAAGCTCCGGTCCGACAACCATATGCACCAGCCTCAGAACCTGTACAATTAAGTACAGAAGTGTAGCATGAGTACATAAAAATATATGTACCCAATGAGTATCCCGCCTAACCTCGAGGAGGTAGTGACAAGAGGTCGACATGACACTCACTAAGGTCCAATAATATAATTTAACAGAATATAATAGAAACGGTAGGCATATAAAGGCAGTGAAGCAACAAATATATATGTAAGGTACTGAAATCCAAGAAAAGTACTGGGAATGAATAAAATAATTACCACTTCACTTTCCCCCAAATATCTGTCAAATCAATAACCATGAATTTAGTAACAATTAATCATACGCATGCAGGGTAAGGACAATCGGCCGGAGTCATAAGATAGTCATGTCCGTGCATTGCCGAGGGTCGAACGGCCCAAACCATAAGTGCGCCTATCCACAAAGTACTCACATCTATGCACTGCCGAGGATCAAACGGCCCGTACCAAAAGTGCATCTCTCAATCCTCTCTATGCACTGCCGAGGATCGAACGGCCCGTACCAAAAGTACATCTCTCAATCCGCTGTGGCGTACGGCCCGTTACCATAAGAGTGGGGGGAAATCACACTCCGCTCGCGGAATGTAAATTGCGAAGCGGTCACATGCACACACATTATTCATTTTTAAATTCCTTTTCAGTGAACAATTCCTTACAAGTTTCTCAAACTTTTCACGACCGTAGGGAACTAAGAAACATGTAGCATTTAATTTATAAAGCATATAATTCACATCAAGTAAAAATACAAGGCATGATGTCGGCGTAACTACCCGGACATAACAGTAATAGCCGCTACGTACGGACTCTCACCATTTTGTACGTACGTAGCCCCCACAATTATCACATATAGCATTTAAATCACCTAGGAGGACAATTTACCCTTACAAGGTTAGAAAGGAGACTCACCTCACGTCGAATTTACTCCCCGGACCAAGAACGCGCCCGAAACTCTGAACTCTACACCCGAGGACTCGAAACTAGCCAAATGTTATACCAATACATTAATTTATATTCAAAGTGTGGAATCCTCCTATTACTTAGCCAAATTCACCATTCTTGAAGAAATTCTAAAATCCAACCCCGGGCCCGCATGCTCGGATTCCAAAATTCTCGAAGGGAATATTCATCGATAGCCTAAGGATCATTAATAAACGATTTCTACTTGATTTCATAGCTAATTCACGGGTAAATTTTCAAATTATCGAAAGCCCTAGGTTACCACCCAATTCTTTATTTTTCACTAATTTAAGTAGTTAATTTACCTTGTAATCCATGCATGAAGATATTAGAGTAGATTACTTACCTTAAATAACTAGGTCGTTTTCCCCTCTTGAATGGTGGAAATCGTCCCAAGGAAGAAGAAGAAGATAAGGAAAATGAATGAAATCTGGTGTATACAAACACACCGTCTAATAGTGTTTCCGCACCTGCGGCCTTGCACCTGCGAGCAAAGGCTCGCAGCTGCGGAAATGGATGAGGAAGCCTGGGGCCGCACCTGCGTGCCCGATGGGGGTCGTACCTGCGAGGCTACAATCGCAGAAGCGGTCCCGCACCTGGGACTGGGAAACCGCACCTGCGGTCACACCAGAACAGGTGCACCAACAACTATTTCAGTTGGTTTTTTGGACATTGTGTGGTGTTCAGGAGGCACCTGGGCCCACCCGAGCCTTTGTCCAAATATACCAACAAGTCTCAAATCATAATACGGACTCGCTCGAGCCTTCGGAACACCCAAAACAATGCTAAAACTCAAAATCACACCTCAAAACCCCTAGAACCAAACTTAGGAACTTTAAGTTTTTTTTACTTCACTAATAACGCGCCGAACCGACCTATACTACTCGGAATGACACCAAATTTTGCAGGCAAGTCATAAGTGACATAACAGAACTATTCCCGGTCTCGGAATTCCATTCAGACCTCGATAACACAAAAACACGTCCCAAACCACAATAGGAACTTAAGGAACTTCTTATTTCAATATTAGGCGCCGAAACGCTCCCGGGTCATCAGAAACCCATTTCGAACATACGCCCAAGTCCGAAATCATCATGCGAAGCTACCAGAACCGTCGAAACTCGATTCCGAGGTTGTTTACCCAAAATGTTGACCGAAGGCAAACTTGGCCTTAAAGGCGAACCTTAAGGAACCAAATGTTCCTATAGCACTCTAAACACCTCCGAATCCCGGACCACCAGTCCCCGCAAGTCATAAATCATAATAAGCTGCTATGGGAAGTTTCATTTAGGGAAACGGGGTCCGATAACACAAAATGACTGGTTGAGTCGTTACAGGTATTTTCCTAAATGTCCATGTTGCCCCCTAATTATAGATGGGTCGACAACACACGAATAAGAAGGGCCCTACTAGACATGGCTCCGAGACATCCCAGGACACTTTTAAAACCTTAGGCTCTAATGCCAAGTTTGTCATGCCCCAAAATTGAGGGACGAGACCGGCACCTAACCGAATGATTCCGGTCAAGCGGACCTGGATTGCCTTTCCTACCCAACGCGCTACCCCGTGCACAATACACAAATTTATATCACAAGGATCTTCATCATGAAAAACATAAGTTCATATCAACCAATAACTATGTGAAATCAAGGCACAATGATCCTTACCAATCAGTAATTCATATATGGTGTTGCCATAATCATTTAACTAAATAAAATCTGCCTATATTTACTTTCATCATTTGATACATAGCCTTTAGCACTTTGATACGTTCAACAATGTAATTAATAGCAATATCAACCAACAATTCTATCACAAAGATTCTCATCGTCAAGGATATTCATTCGTAACAACCAAGTAACCATATGAAATCAAGGCCACAGAAATTTTTATCAAACAGTGAGTCATATACGGTATGCCATCAACACATAGCTCAATTAGTTTATCCCCTTTTCCTTTCCATTATTTACTACACAGCATTTAGCACTTAGATACATTCAACACTTAGTTTCATTATTATTTCTTTCATTTTGCAGCACATCCTCTCATACTGATGTATTCAACATTTAACGAGCTTTGCACATGATAGAATAAGCACAAAGAATCACCTTTTCGCAAGCTCATGTACCATGGTAATCGACTAAGAAATTCAAAGAACGAAGTCTTACACCTCGACACAGCAGGGAAATCAATTCACATATGCTCAAGCAAGAATTTCATACCGAGTGCTCGGACACCAACAAGATGACTCTACAAGGATTAAAGTTAGCCATACATACCTTGATTTGGGATTTTTCCTTAATTTCTACCATAATTCACTGGACTGCCTAGCACCATCAATCTCTTATGGTGAAGAAAATGGTGTCCTACTTGATTAGTTCCAAGATTGAGTGATGAAGGAGGATCACTTTGATGAAGTTGGGACTTTCTCTCTCTAAAACTCTCTCTTCCCTCTCTCTATTTTGTTCAGAAAATCTTTAAAATGGAAGGGGGTAAGTGTTTTAATGAACTGGGGGTCGGGTATAAAATTAGAAATTTAACAGTCCCAAAGTAGAAATGCGGTCAGGAATGCAATGCGGTCCGCATTCCTGTCGCATAAATGGCCCTCAAATGGGCCAAAAAGAAAAGTAGACTGCCCAGGTATGCGACCACTATTCGGTCTGCATACTTGTTATGCGATCGCATAGTGTGTCGCATAACTGACTCCGCAAAAGTCAAGATGCAAGAATGCGACAATTATGTGGCTCGCATTCTAGGCCGTATAGTTGTCCTCAAAATGGACAGCAAACTGTCCAAGTATGCGACCACTATGCGATCGCATAGTGGACTGCAGACCTGCACAAATCTGGAAAATTATATCTTTTAAGTCCCGGAGTACTTTTTTACTCAAAAAGGGTCAGTTTTAAGAATTTCTACAGTTATAACAACACGGGGGCCTATTTGGACATTAATTTTAGCCATAAAATTTTACGGGTCTTTAAATTGAGGCCAACTGGGGAGGGGTTTAATCGAAGACCTTTGCATTCGCATTGAGGCCATCTCACTCGGGGAGGGCAGGCCAGCTAAGCCACTGCATTTGCGAGGCTAGTCTAGCATTCGCGTAATGCATTTTCCCTGGGCTTGGAATTTTTCCTTAGCAATCGCGGATGCCCTATCGCGATCACGAAGAAGGAACCACTGGGCAGTGTCTTTTAAAATATCAGTACTTAGGATTTTTGGTTCATTTCGTTCACTTGTTGGAGGAGTTTAGAGCTCTTTGAAGAGGTATTTTCACCTAGCACTTTGAGGTAAGTAATTTCTATAAAATATGAGTTTAATACATACATTTTGGGTAGATTCTTAACATATAAATTGTAGAAATTATGGGTTTAGTTGAAAAACATAGTTTTTGATAAAATTGGGATTAAACCATGAAAATGATTATGGAATTGGGTAGAAATTATATATTTGAGATCGTGAGATTATGGGTAACATTTATCTTCAAAGGTTTCTAGAATCTGGGCATGTGGGCCCGGGGGTGAATCTTAAGAATCTTCCAATTTGGGTTGGGTAATTACTCTAACAGCTAAATTATGAACTTGTGAATGTATATTGCTTCATCTATGTAATATTTGGCTAGCTTCGGATTGTTCGGAACCAAGTTGGGGTGTTAGAATGACTTCGTGGGCCGGAAAGTGAGCTTTAGGAGGAGGTAAGTCTCTTGCCAAACCTGTAACAGTGAATGTATCCCATAGGTATTTTAAACTTACTATTCGCTTCTAGTTGTGGGATCTACGTACACACGAGGTGACGAGAGTCCATGCGTAGCTACAAATCATGCTTAAGTTCGGGTAGTTTAGGACCCAATCATGAAATACTTGTATTGTTTGCACTCTACTTGTCAATTTAAGTGCTTAAATTATATTGAAACTTGATAAAGGATTCGTAAAGACTGAATCTTTGAGTTTTGGCGGGTTACTTGAACGTTAATAGAACTTGTGCTTCCTTGTGTATTAGTCTTGTGATAGTTTTTAAATCGGATGTTCGTAGAGTATTCTCTCTTCTTGTGGAGCGGGCCGAACTCCTCGGCAGTATAATAGATGCATCTATAGTTCACGTCGTTTACCCTCGGCAGTGTGCACATTATTCTGGATTGAGACATACGACCTATGCATAAATCGTGCGTGATAGTTCTTGGAGCACGAATACACTTGATATTGTTTTTATGGCTTGAGAGGTTATAATTTAGTTAATGGCCGAAATTGTGGAAGTTAGTATGTGTCAGTTGGAGACTTTTAAATTGACTATCAGTTAAAGAATCATTAATTCACTTCTTGTTATTGTGTCATTATTAATATTCGCGTATTCCATGGCTATTTAGATTTCTATATTTTAATTGTTGGCCCATAGTAAGTGTCGATGTCGATTCCCCATTATTACTTCTTCAAGGTTAGACTGGATACTTACTCGGTATATGTTGTTTATGCACTCACGCTATAGTTCTACATTTATCGTGTAGGATCTGAAGTAGGTGCATCTAGCATTCATTCAGGAGCGCACCCCCGTTACCTTGAGGCATAGTGGTGAGTTGCTCTCGGAGTCTGTTCTGCAGCACCCACAGCCTGTCATTTGTATTTACTTTCTGTCTATCTTATTTCAGACAGTAGCATAGGTGTTTTGTATATTCTATTAGTTTCTCATACACTTGTGACACCGGGTTTTGGGAACATGCTAGTACACACTTTATGATTTTGAATAATTATTTCACTCTATTTGCTCTTTCATTAGTTTATGCTTTAATTTACTATAATTTTTCACTTCTCATTTACTTAATAAATAAAAATCAACTACTTTAATTTATTAAAAGGAATAAATACATGACTAGTTCTTCGTTGGCTTGCCAACGGCAACGTTGGACGCCATCACGGCCTATAGGGGAAATTGGATCGTGACAACCAATCTACCTACAATAGTATATAGTAAAAAATTTCAAATAATATTTTCTTAAAAATTCTGATTTGATTAGAGTTATAACAATAGATGATGAATGTTGACCAATCCACCTACAATAGTATATAGTAAAAAATTTCAAATAATATTTTCTTATATCTTCTGATTTGACGAATGTTGACCAATCTACCTTCGTCCTACTTTTTTCATATAATTATTTTTTATTTTTGTTATGATTGCAACAGAAAATGGAATAGAGACGTGGTATACGTGCAATTAATCTTGATACTATAGAATAGATGTGTAAGGTGCAGGTTGTTGATAAATGTAAAGCTCGAGAGAGTAAGGAAAAAGTAGTCAATATTTAGATTATATCTTTCAGGAAGAACATGTATCTCCATATATCAAAAAATAATCAAATCATTTATTTCGTTATATGTGTATTTAAATATCTAAATTACTGATCAAAAATATAATTTTCTGTATTGATTGCTTACACTCGCGACAGATGTGTCTTCAACATTTACGTATCAATTACTTAGAGGATGAGAGAAACTTTAAATGAGAAATTAATATTGGATGGGGCATTAGAGTTATCCTCTATTGATCAATTAATGGTTGAGAAATTTCAGCTTGTGCTAGAAAGTCCCTAGATATACTAAGCTTTAATCTCTTTAAGTATGTATCTTGATTTGAATGTCAAATCTATAAAATTTCCAGCAAATATGGCATTTTTGTTAGAGAATAGTTCTGAATGTAATTGTTTGTGACTGAATTACTCGATTGAATTGTCTCACGGTCATAGTTTAGTTGCTCAAATATCTATAAGCTTCCATTTGCATTGTCTTAGAACAATCTTCTAGGTTTTACTTGAATATGCTCTTGATTTATCTATAAAGAACCTCAAATTCAACGTCAGACCTTTGATGCTTACATGTGAAGAACCTCCTGTCATTGTATATGAAAGAGTGTGAGGATGTGATGAATTTGACTTTGTTTCTTGAGGAATCAAACACAAATATAAGAGAAGATGAGTATACAAGTTCTAGATAATATGATGGAAGCTTCTATCTGGATGAAATTTGTCTAATCAAAAGGAATAGTAGTAGTTTATAGTACTAAATAGTTAGGGCCTTGAGGTCCGCAAGTTTCCTCCTCCTTTTACATTATTGAATTTTGGTTCTGTATGATTGGAAGTTCATCACATGCTATGCATCTCTGATGCTTTTGCTTGCTTGAATTTTCCATCAATATTATTTCTCAATGAATGAACTTGGAATTCAAAAGTTAGTATAATTTAATAATCATTTTTCGTTGTCTATGATTAAACTGGAAGTAAATAGCTTGTCATTTGTTTTCATTTTGCAGGTGCTATAAGAAAGAATTATTCTATCTTCAATCTTTTGCTACTGATTTTCATGAACTGCTTGGTAGTTTCTGAGTGACTCTACAACTTATTATGTACAAGAAAAGACAAATTTATACATGAGTTCCATAACATCTTAAACCTATTGCTATTTTGTATGAAGTTGGCCTTTTCTCCTACCAGTATATGTTGTAAGAAAAAGTGGTGGAGAAATGGCTTTAGTCAAACCAATGGAAGCATCTAATCCTTTTGATGATCTCTTAGAATACTTTGTACACAAGCTTTGAATTTGCTTTTTGAATTTGTTTGCCTAAAATTTGACTGCTCTTCTAGTACGACCTCCCCTTGGTTCATGGAAGGATGATTTCTGGCTAAAGGATTCTTGCGTGCATTTTTAGTGCAATAAAATTTTCTGTGTCTTTCATTTAACCATGATTCAGATACTCATATTAGATGGACTTATCATTATTTTCTTATTAGTTAAATAGTGAAAGCTTTAAGAGGTTTAGATTGCAGCTTGTGTTGAGTTTGTAACGTGTACATACATCTTTTTGATGCCTACCATGCTTGTGGAACCAGGGTAATTCAAATTATACCTTCTTACCTATTTTTATTTACTGGCCATGTGCTGATACGTTGTTCTTTGAACATGAATAGGAATAGGGAAAATGAGAAATTGCAGTAGGGCCACGTGGTGGTACTCACCATCTCACATTATATTTTTTTCTTTCCTCTAGACAATACAATACATAAGATCATGGAATCAAATTTTGTTATATTATTCTATCTTGTGGAATTATGTTTTCTAGCCAATAAAACAAGTTGTATAACAAATGAATTGGTGAGTGAAATAGTGTGATAATATAATACATGTTGAGTTGAATTTATTTGTAGTCATTTTTTTGCTAGAGATATATATCTGTAAGCATTTACATGTCATGTACCTTAGTATCAACTTTAGAAATTCTAACAATGTCGGGCATATGCATAGGCACACACCATCTAGTAGCTTATATAAATTGTTTTTCTACTTCAACAATACAAAATAATCATAATGCCTTCAAAGCCAAAGAAAATAAGCTCCTTCTTGCCGAAAATCTATTAGAAATTTATGGATGCAGGTAACATTCTCCTAATTGCTTCAGACATTGGTCGTAACTGAAGCATAAAAGTCTACCGTATGAAAAAGTAGGAGATCTACACTAGTATCAAGACTCCCAATAGTAATCACACATGAGCGATAAGCATGGTCTAAAGCAATAGAATCTCCCACGGGCGTGGACACATACATAAGAGCACTCAAAGAATCACGAGGCACAACAAGATATGAAGCAAAATAAGATGACACGTAGGAATAAGTAGAGCCCGGATCAAATAGAACTGAAGCATCTCTATGGAAAACTGGAACAATACCTATGATAACGACGTCAGATGCCTCGGCCTTAGGTCTAGCTGGGAATTCATAAAAATGGGGTTGGGATCTACCACTCCGACATCCGCCTCTCAGACGACCTCTAGCTAGCTGAACTCCACCTCTAAAAGCCTGACCTCCACCTCTAATGGCCTGACCTCCACCTATGGCAGCCTGACCCCTGCCTCTAGTTGGCTGAGCAGACGGTAAAGCAACTGGTGCCAGAACCATGGCACAAGAACTCTGTTGTCGCATGTTGCCATGTGACCTGGGGAAAAATATAAAAAGGTTCCTCGAGTCTCCACAAGTATAACAAGCCCTCGACTGCTGTGACTGTTGACCTTGGAACTAGCCCTGTTGACCTGGATAACAACTCTAATAACTCTAGATCGGAGGTGCACTAATAGGGGTTGATGGTGCACCGTAGGCTAGCTGCTCAAGATGAGATACATAAGGACCATGACTACTCGAACCACCATGGGATGCCTGAAGCGCTGACTGAAATGGCCTAGGAGGATAGCCTCTACCAAAAGTACCCCTGCCTTTAGATGAGGAACCACTTAAACCACCAAAATGACAAGGCCTCTTATCAGACACCGCCCCCCTCTCCTGACCACGAACCATATCGAGGTCTGGCAATCTATACGCCTTCTGGAAAGTAATATCATCTCCGATCTCCTTGGCCATCTGTAGCCTGATACAGAAAGTGAGTCCATCAATGAATCTCCTCACTCTCTCCCTATTAGTAGGGAGTAAAATAACAGCATGGCGAGCTAGGTCCACAAATCGGGTCTCATACTGGGTGATAGTCATGCTACCTTACTGAAGGCGCTCAAACTGCCTGTGATACTCCTCTCTCAAAGTGAAAGGAATGAACTTCTCTAGAAATAGGGAAAACTGATCCCAGCTAAGTGAAGGTGAACCAGCTGGTCTGGTCAATACATAATCTCTCCACCATCTATTGGAAGAACCTGTCATCTGGAATAGTGCAAAGTCGACCTAATTGGTCTTAACAATACCCATCTAACGCAACACCTCGTGGCAACGGTCCAAGTAATCATGTGGGTCCTTAGAAGGTGCACTACTAAAGTGAATAGGGAATAGCTCTGTGAACTTTTCCAATCTCATCAATCCCTCAGTAGAAATCGCGAGCCTCTCCCCGGTATGTGCCGCAACAACCGGCTAAACTACCCCAACTTGCTGGGCTGATGGAGTGTTATATATGGGAGACATCTACTCCAGAGTGTGAGTAGCAGGAGTCTGTGGTCCTTCCCCAGCATGAGAGACGTCTGGTGCCACCGGAAATGCACAACTCTAGGCCACACTCTCCATAAGGCCCACCAAGCGGACTAGACCATCTAAAGCACTGGAGTGGCTATAAATCCCTCTAGGACCTGAGTTGGTCCAGCTGGTACGGTCTGAGTTGGGATCTCCTCCTCATGATCAATTTGAGGCTCCATTGTGGGTGATGCTACTCGAGCTCTAGGTTGAGCTCTACCTCTACCTCGGCCTCCGGCTCGACCTCGGCCTTGGCCTCTACCCCTAGTAGTAGCTGCAACAGGGGGATCCGCTCCTGCCCGGCTATAGATGTTTTTTGTGTTCTCACCATCTGCGAGAGAAAAAGAATAGAATGATTCAAACATCAATGATAGAAAAATATCTCAAGATAAGGAAAGAAAGAAGTGAAGTTTTTCCTAAAACTCCATAGCCTCTAGAAGATAAGTACAGACGTCTTCGTACCGATCCTCTAGACACTACTAAGATTGCTCATGACTCGTGAGACATAAGCAACCTAGGGCTTTGATACCAACTTGTCACGACCCGGAACCCCAACACTGGGGTTATGATGGAGCTTAACATCAACTTTCTAGGCAAGCCGACGTGAAACAGATAATTAACTGATTTTAACAGTTGAAAACCAAATACAATCAATGATAGCGATATAAGTCTGAAGTAGAGAAAGATAATAACGAACAACGAAATCTAAACATATCCTAGAACCTGGAGTCACGAATACATGAGCATAGAGAGTGATACAAACAAGGTTTGAATAAAATACAACTGTTTTGAAACTCAATAAACTAGTAATATAGAAAGGAAGGGAACTTCAGGGGTGCAGATGTCATGCAGCTATACCTCAAGTCTCCGCATGACTTTATCCGAGCAGAAAGCTACTAAGAGCCGGTAGGACCAATACTAGTATCTGCACAAGAAGTGCAGAAGTGTAGTATGAGTACAACTGACCCAATGTACTTCGTAAGTATCGAGCCTAAGATCGACGAGGTAATGACGAGGCTATGATAGGACGCCTACATAAATGAACTTGTACAAGTGTATATAAAGCAGCAATAATAACAGAGGATGATGACGTACAAACTAGGAGGGGACATGCAAAAAGGGGAAGATATAACAACTACAATAGGTATGGAATCCCGAAATAACTAAGAATATAACCAAAACTGGGAAAAATGAATCAAACTAATGATATGAAAATGACACGGCATCACCCTTCGTGCTTTTACTCTCGTCCTCACCAGGAAATAATATGAATAAAATGGAACGACATCACCCTTCGTGCTTTTACTCTCGACCTCACCATGTAATAATGATAATATGAATGAAATGGCCGGCATCACTCTTCATGCATTTACTCTCTTCCTCACCACGCAATAATGATAATATCAATGAAATGGCACGGCATCACCCTTTGTGCTTTTACCCTCATCCTCACCATGTAATGATAATGATACGAATTTGGATAATAAATAATGAGGAGAATGATTTAAATTCAAATATGGTGCCATAATATCAAACTTCAAATTACGAAAATATTTAACAACTTTGAAATAAGCAATAAAGACGAAATGAATAATCAAAGAAGTAATAATCTAACCTAAGCATGGATATCATAATTAACAAAACAGTAAAATACAAAGAGACAAGTTCCACCCATATACTTTAATCCAATAACAACGCATAAGTACTCGTCAGCTCATATATACATTGTTCCCACATATAAAACACGTAGAAAATAGACCAACGAGTCATAATCTCTCAAGTCAAGGTTAACCACGATACTTACCTCACTCCGCAACCAAATCAATGCTCAACCGTGGCTTTTCCTATAGAATTAGCCTCCAAACCAATCAAATGTAACCAAATATACTTTAAATAATTCAACATAAGCTTTAGAAACTACCCACGAGTGAAAAAGATTTAATCTTTCATGTTTATGGAAAAAGTCAACCCCGAGTCCACTTGGTTTTAATCCGAGATTCGAACCAAAAGTCAATTACACATTCATCCCCGAGCCCGGTTATGTGATTACTTTCGAAATCCAACCTCAATTTGAGGTCTAAACCTCAATTACTCAAAATCCCCAATTTCTACCTAAATCCCTGTTTTCTACCGTGGAAAATCATAGATTAAAGGTTAAAACCAATGGGTGATTATGAAAACGTAAGGAAACAAGTTAAAATTTACTAACCTATAAAGTTGGGATGAAAAACCTCTTCAAACTCGCCTCTAGGCTGAGCTCAAACTTGAAAATGGTGAATAATGACTTAATTCCTGACTTTGGGGCCTTCTAATCACTAGGCGTCAGGCCTTCTTCGCTTCGTGAAGGGCCTGGCACGTTCGTGAAAAAAAGAGACCCTAGTGGCCTTCGCTCTCGCAAGAGGTTGCACGCGTTTGCGATGGCCTGTCCCCCCTAGCCTTCGATTTCGTGAGCCTGGGCTCACGTTCGTGTAGAACAACCCCTACCTCCCCTAGATCCTCACCTAACCCATCGCATTCGTGAGTGAAGGGTCGCGTTTGTGACCTCTTATCTGCGTTGTCATAGAAGTAAATCACTCAATCCCCAAGTTACCCTTCACGATCGCCCTCCCGTGATCGTGAAGAATAAAACACCAGAACAGCTGAACCAGTAGATCCTCTAAGTCTATAATCGATTCGTAGCCAATTAGAAACTCACCCCAGCTAACGCTATCCAAACCAAATATGCACACAAGTGTAGTAACATCATACGAACTCACTGGAGTAAAAATAATACCAAAATAGCACCTAAAATACGAATCAGACATAAAAATGCGTGGAAGTTTAAAGGAAGTCAAGAACTTTCAAATTCACAATCGAGCATCCTAATCATATCAAATCAACTCCGTTTTGCACCAAATTTTACAGTCATGTCTTAAATAGTAAAATGAACCTATACGAAGTTCCGGAACCAAAATCCTAACCCAGTATCTATAAGGTCAATCTGCGGTCAAATTTCAGAATTCTTTAAACCTTCAAATTACTAGTTTTCAACAAATCACGTCAAAACAAGTTAGGGACTTTCGAATTTAATTTCGGGCATCGGCCCAAGTTCAAAATCACGATACGGACCCACTGGGACAATCAAAATACCGATCCAGGTCCATTTATACAAAATATTGACCGTAGTCAGCTCAAATCATTTTTAAGCCTAAAATTCATATTTTTCAGTTTTTCACATAAAACTTTTCTGGAATATGACACGGACTGAGCATGCAAACTAAAAATGCTAAATAGAACTAATCAAGCTCTCGAAATACTAAAGTAAAGGCTAAAACTCAAAATGACCTATTGGGTCATTACATTAGGTGTCATCACGATCAGTAGGGGTTTTGAGTCGTGACATTGGGCTGTGTTGTTTTGTGGTTATTTTCAAAAGGCTTTTTTGGAGTTTCTTGCGGAAGTATAAATTTTGGTTTACCCTAGTTTTTTCTTTTTTTGTTTCTTATTCTATATCTTCTTGTTTTTATACATGTTACCTCTCTCACTTGTTATTTATCTCATCTTACTTGATATTTTACATGTTATCTTATTGCTATATATCTCGTTATTTTCTTGTTACTTAACTACACAGGTTTATAGGTAGGTATATTTTATTAGCCTCCACACTACCTCGTCGGTGTAAGGATTCACACTTACTGAGTACATTGGGTCAATTTTACTCATATTACACTTCTGTACTTCTTGTGTAGATTTTGGTGTTAGTTCCGGTGGTACTGAGGTAGTGTTGCAGTCTCATTCGCAAGCCTTGGAGTCACATATCTCATAGTCTTGCTACAGTTTATTTGTTTCGAACAATGTATTCTTATTCCACACTTTGTATTTAGTTAATCTGTAGACGCTCATTTACTTAGTGACTCCAGTTTCTGGGAGGTGTTAGATGGTCATGGGTTGTATACTTGATATATTTCTTTTGAATTCTATCTTTTATTTGTGATATCATGTTATTTTACATTTTGTATTGCCTTATTTATTGTTATATGTTGGATTGCCTAGCAAGCGGTATAGGTTTCATCATGACTTTTAGGTTGGGATTTTGGGTTGTGTAATATTATGAAGTAGAGAAATGGACACATTCTTTTTTATCCTCTGTTTTCTTAACCATGCTTATGTTTCAATATAAATTTTCGGGTATAATATTCTCTGATTTTCATCAAGTTGCTTCGTGTGCTACATGTGTTAGGTTTTTAGCTAGGGCATGAATTAAATAATGAAAATTAAGATGTTTGTTGTAATTCTATGTTGTATTTCGGGCTGTTTGCTAATAATTGAGCAGATTCAAAAATTTATATTTATATTTATATAATAATATGATGGAGTGAACATCAAGGTATCATTGGGGGGAAAGGAACTCCGTTGTATAGCAAAAAAATATTTAAGGTTTGATTTATTTTTAAATAGTGTTTCTTAATAGTGGGTGAAGAAAATCTTTGAAGAATCTCTTTTTGCAGAAAAATGTGTAAAATGCGAAATAACCATTGTTTGAAAAAAAATGGCTTTTACTATGGAGTTGTGGGAGAGGGTCATGTCCACCAACGAGACGGCAGAGATTGTTAAAAGAAAAAATAGTCAGCTTTTCAGGGAGAGAGAGAAGTTGATACCTATTTTAGATTTTAATATATTATAAACATAATAGATTTAAATACTTTATTAATAGACAACATTACTGAGTATTTTTTTGATCCATTTAATTTGAATATAATGGTTACACAATTTTGAATGCAAGTTCAAGTTTTTGAAAGTGAATGTTTCTTAAGGAGGAAGAAGAACACAACTTTAATTGTAACAAGTAATTTGATCATTTTGTACTCACATCATTAAACTATAACGGATTACCTGTGTTGTGTGTTTTCCTGAATGGCATTCATCCTATACTCTAAAAACAAGCTAGAAAAAGGGTGGAATGTTAAACTGAAAATTTAAAGATGTTGGATATTTTGGGTGTTTTGCCACAATAAACAAACCTTCTTGGGCGTAAATGTGTTTGAAGAGCTTCGTAGCAGGCCTTCAGAGTATTACGATCCTATTATATAATTATTTAATCTTCCAATTGTAATGCTCATTTTGCAACCAGATATTACCATATATTTATGATCTATTTCGTTGGAATATAATGGTTGAAGACTAGCAACAACAGATGATGAATGTTGACCAATATAACGACTCAACCTTTCGTTTAGCTATTTCGATCCCCGTTTCCCTAATTAAAACTCCTCGTATGTGCCTTTAATATTTATTGACATGCGGGGATGGTTAGTTCGAGTTTGGAAGGGTTCA
The DNA here is from genome assembly GCA_005239525.1 of Nicotiana knightiana. NCBI lineage: Eukaryota > Viridiplantae > Streptophyta > Magnoliopsida > Solanales > Solanaceae > Nicotiana > Nicotiana knightiana. The sequence continues at coordinate 34,558 of ML407702.1, read as the reverse complement.
AGTTGAAATCGGAACACTTAGTTCCTTAATAGTGGCTTAAAGTAGTTCAGTTTGACTTGAGTCAACATTTTGAGTAAACAACCTCGGAATCGGGATTTGAAGGTCCCAATAGGTTCGTACTATGATTTTGGACTTAGGCGTATGTTCGGATTAAAAGTTGGCTCATTAAAGGTTTTCAAGTTCTTTAAGTTTGGTTTGAAGTAAGTTTTGGTGTTATCGAAGTCCGTTTGGAATTTCGAGCCTGAAAATCGTTCAGTATGGTAATTTATGACTTGCACACAAAATTTGGTGTCATTATAAGTAGTCTAAGTATGTTTCGGCGCATTCGGAACTAGTTGAGAAGTTAAAGCTCGTAAGTTGATTCAATTTAGTGTTGGGGTGCGATTCTTAGTTTTGTTGCTATTATACGTGTTCCGAGAGTTCAAGTAGGTCTGTACTATATTTGTGGCCTTGTGGGTCTATTTGGAAGGGTCCCTGGGTGGCTCGGGTGTGTTTCAGACCGCCCGGAGCTAAGTCAGAAACATCAAAAATTTGTTGTTTTGGTTTCCTTCTTCGCGAATGCGAAGAACTAGTCATGTTCGCGATGAAGGAATAAGACTGGGTGGCATTTTATCCTATGCATTCGCGAGACAAGGACTGTTTTACGCGAGGCCCTAGGCCACTGGCCTTCGTGCTCGCGCTCGGGCCATTGCATTCGCGAAGTGTGAAGCCAGTTGGGGAGGGGGTCAATTGAAGGCCAGCTAAGCCATTGCGTTCGCGAGGCTGGTCTCGCATTCACATAATGCATTTTCCCAGGGCTTAGCATTTTTCCTTTGCGATCACGGATGCCTTATCATGATCGCGAAGAAAGAAACACTGGGCAGTGTCTTTTAAAATATATGGACTTAGGCTTTTTGGTTCATTTCTTTCACTTGTTAGACGAGTTTAGAGTTGTTTGAAGAGAGGTTTTCACCTAGCACTTTGAGGTAAGTAATTTCTATACAATATGAGTTTAATACATGCATTTTTGGTAGATTCTTAAGATATAAATTGTAAAAATTATAGGTTTAGTTGAAAAACCTAGATTTTGATAAAAATGGGATTAAACCACAAAAATGGTTGTGAAATTGGGTAGAAATTATATATTTGAGTTTGTGAGGTTATGGGTAACACTTATCTTCGAAAATTTCCTGAATCCGGGCATGTGGGTCCAGGGATAAATCTTAAGAATCTTCGAAATTTGGGTTTGGTAATTACTCTAATAGCTAAATAGTGAACTTGTGACTATATATTGATTAATCTATGTAACATTTGGCTAGCTTCGGATTGTTCGGCACCAAGTTGAGGACTTAGAGTGAATTTGTGGGTCGGAAAGTAAGATTTGGGACGAGGTAAGTCTCTTGCCTAACCTTGTAAGAGGAAATTTACCCCATAGGTATTTTAAATTACTATTTGCTTCTAATTGTAAGGGCTACGTACACAGGTGACGTGAGTCCCTATGTAGCTACAAATCATGCTTAAGTCCGGGTAGTTTGAGGACCCCATCATGAAATACTTGTATTGTTTGTACTCTACTTGTTAATTTAAGTGTTTAAATTATATTGAAACTTGATAAAGCAAATTTGTAAAGTCCGAATTTCACTTACTTTGAGTTTTGGCGGGTTACTTGACCGTTAATAGAAATTGTGCTTCCTTGTGCATTAGTCTTGTGATAGCTTTTAAATCGGATGTTCGTAGAGCATTCTCTCTTCTTGTGGAGCAGGCCGAACGCCTTGGCAGTATAATAGATGCATCTATGGTTTGTGTCATTCGACCCTCGGCAGTGTACACATTATTCTGGATCGGATCGTACGACCTCGGCATAAATCGTGCGTGATAATGCTTGGAGCCCGATTACCCTTGATATTATTTTTATTGCTTGAGAGGTTATAATTTATTATATGGAAGAAATTGTGGAAGTTAGTATGTGTTAGTTGGAGATTTTTAAATTGACTTTCAGTTAAAGAATCATTTATTCACTGCTTGTTATTGTGTCATTATTATTATTCACGGTTTCAATGCCTATTTAGAATTTTTGTATTTTAATTTTTGGCCCATAGTAAGTGTCAATGTCGACCCCTCGTCACTACTTCTTCGAGGTTAGACTGGATACTTACTGTGTACATATTGTTTATGTACTCATGCTAAACTTCTACACTAATCATGCAGGATCTGAGGTAGGTTCATCTAGCATTCATTCAGGTGCGCACCCCCGTTACCCTGAGGCATAGTGGTGAGTTTCCCTCTAAGTCCTTTATAAAACACCCACAGTCTCTCTTTTGTATTTACTTTTGATCTATCTTATTTCAGACAGTAGCATAGATGTTTTATATTTTACTAGTTGCTCATACACTTATGACACCGGGTTTTTGGAACATGCTAGTAGATACTTTATGGCTTTGAGTAATTATTTCACTGTATTTGCTCTTTCACTAGTTTACACTTTACTTTACTATAAGTTTCCACTTCTCATCTACTTTATAAATAAAAATCAACTACTTTAAAATTATTAAAAAGAATAAATACATGACTAGTTCTCCATTGGCTTGCCTAGCGGGGATGTTGTGAGCCATCACGACCTATAGGGAAAATTGGGTCGCGACAACCATGTATCACAGCACTAGGTTGACGTAGGTCTCTCAAGTCATGAGCATGCCTAATAGAGTCTTGTGGATCAAAACTAAGACGTCCGTACTTATCTTCGAGATGCTATAGGGTGTTAGAAAACTTCTCTTTCTTCATCTCCTATCATGCAAATTGATGTTGTGCTAGGTATCTTTCTCTTATTCTCTAACAGATGGTGAGAATGTGTGCAGTAGATGTACTCGAACATGGAGGAGCTGCTCCCCTAATTTCTAGAGGCCGAGGGAGGGCTCCAGCTCGTGGTAGAGGATGAGGGCATCTTAGAGTTGTTCCAGTTGTGCCACTAGTGGATCCAGTTACTGAGGAGCAGGGAGAGGTTCCTGCAGTGGAGCCGGCCCTAGTGGATTTCATGTCCCCACTAGGATTCCAAGAGGTCATAGGGCGTATGATGTGGTTCATGGTTCTATGATGCATGCAGGGTTATTTCCAGCACACCCAGCCACATCTCAGGCGGGAGGGGAGCACATACCCCTACCGCCCAGGCTCCATAGCATGCATCTTCCGTATATTAGACCCCGGGTGCACTACCCATGGGCAGAGCTCAACCAGTTGCAACGGTTATACCAGAGCCCATACCAGTTGTGGCCGACGAGCCGTAATAGCTATTGGATAGATGGACCAGGCTACATCCCCCTACCTTTGGAGGTGAAAGACATGAGGACCCCCAGGACTTTATTGAGCATTGTAGGGACTGCATAACATGAGGATAGTCCTATGGGGTGGACTTTACCACCTTTCAGCTGGAGGGAAGGGCTCAGATATGGTGGTAGTCCTATTTTCTCAGCAGACCAGCAGGTTCTCCTCCCTTGACTTGGGACCTATTCACGCATCTCTTTTGGGATAGATATATTCATCCTTCTCAGAGGGAAGATTTGCGGGGTCAGTTCGAGCATCTCCAGCAGGGTCAGATGTCGGTGACCGACTATGAGGCGAGATTCTTTGAGTTGTCTCTCCATGCACGTATGATACTACCTATCGATGCAGAGAGAGTGCAGAGGTCTGTTGGGGGTTTGCATTCTAGCATCCAGGACACTATGGCCCAAGAGGTTTAGATGGGGAATCCTTACGAGTAGGTTGTGGAGACAGCTCGGAGGATCGAGGGTGTTCGTCAGCGGGGACAAAAGCCGATGCCGAGGGACAAGCAATTTCGATATTCTGGAGAGTTCAGTGGTGCTCTATTTGGGGGCCGAGTTCAGTTTGTGAGGGGTTATTCTAGCAAGCCCACATATCCAGCACCAGCGCCTTCTCGGGTGCTCCAGTGCGGCCCTACTTCAGCGCCATTCCAAATAGCACCTTCTATGGATGCTTCAGTCATTTTTCGAACTGAGAGGTTGTTTTGAGTCTAGGGATCATGGTTCTTGATCTCGGCCAATCCACACCACAATTTAGTAGTGAGGCGGTCAATGCAATAATAAACCCAACAAAGGTCGGTATTGAATCCACAGGGAGTTAGAGTATGAGTTTAGGTGTATATCTAAGTTAATTGCAAGTTTTGGATCAAATTACACTTCCAAAAAATTGATTGGTGTTCTACTTCTACTTTACTCTACTATTTGCAAGTATAGAACTAAAGGACCATATTTTTGGTTTCAAATGATGAAAAGGACTAGGATCGTGACTTCTACCTAGGTGGTTATCTAATGGGTTGTAAACTCCAAAGCAAGTTTGATTAGATGTAGTCGTAATATAGAAATCACACCCAAGTATTCACTTTATACCTCTCAGTAGTTTGAGTAATTTTTCCTAATTTGGATTTCTCAAGTCCAAATGGGTATTTTCACAAAACAAGTGATATTAGCTCAAGTCGGGTATTACTATCTCTAGGTTTAACCCTTTAATTGGGGATATCAGTTTCTTGAGTTCACCCTAATTCCTTGTTAGCCTAGTTTTCCTATACTTAATCCATCTTTCTCAAGTAAAGACTAAGTCATTTAGGCATGAGTCAATATTTGCAACCATTAATTCTTGAGTTCTAGCAAGAACTAGGCTAAATATCACTAACCCAATCACAAACATGTCCTAGATTAAACACCCATCAAATACCCACACTAGGGTTGGGTTACAACCCTAGCTAAACATTTAGCTACTCATGAAAAATACATAAATCAAAGAAGAAATAAAGATAGAATCCATAAAATTTGATTATGGGATGGAAATCTAGTGTTTGGAGACAAATCTAGTACAGAATTACTAAAAGCAGTAAAAAAACGAAACAGGTACTATTCTAAAACATAACTTAACCAAAAATTGACAAAAAGTCTTATTTATACTAAGCTGAAAATATCTGACAAAACTGCCCCTGCGGAGGTTGTGCGGCCACATAATTCTGAGTGCGGCCGCACACATAGCTTGAACTGGGATCTGGACTTTAACCTGCAGACCGCAAAAAAGTGAGTACGGCCGCATCTTTGGCTTCTATGCCCGCACAAAAATCGGACGGACCACATGTCTTCACTTTGTAGTCTCTGAATCTCTTTTTATGCGGTCCGTGTAATATTAATTGCGGCCACACAGTGGTTTCTGCGGCTGCATAAAATTCCTGCGATCCGCACATCTTCAATTTGAGGTTCTCTGAATCCATTCTCTCTACGGTCCGCATAATAGTGAGTGTGGCCGCACATAGACTTCTGTGGCCGTACATTATTTGTGCAGTCCGCATATCTTTACTTGCTCAAACTTCAAAGTATTTGAACCTCTCTTCTGCGGCCGCACCAGAATTATGCGGTCCGCACAATGTGAAGCTGAAGTTGACAGGGTTTCTTCATTGTTCGCGGGCGCACTAAAATTGTGCGGTCCGCACTCAAAGTATTTTCACCTTGTTTTTGTCCTTGCCAATTTTGACTCCTTTTTGAGTTGATTTTCACTTTCTTGGCTTGTTTCCCAATATTCCTGCAATAAAGTTCATTTTAGTAGTTCTTGGGATTCCTTTAAGCATTTTCGAGCTAAAACTCAAGTTAAAGAGGGCAAATAAGCGGTCAAAATCCATACTTATCAACTCCACCAAACTTAAGCCTTTGCTTGTCCTCAAGAAATTAAGGCAACTCCCACCTTCATTAGAAAAAAGGATATTTCAGCTGTCCTAAGTTAAGTCAAAACACAAATCAATTGGCACCAACAATTACCCATATGCTCATGAATCATTAACAAGCCTATGATTTGAAAATTTGAAGCACAAATGGCTCTACTGTGACATTTGAGCATCAAGGGTTGACTTTGATAATCAATGAAGCTCTCACTTTCATGAAGGTCGATATGGTTCCCAAACTCCTCCTCATATACTTTCCGAAAGCTCATCACACTCACGAATGAAGAGTTCAAAATAATGACTCGAGGAAGATTCGCTCATCACTCTCAAAAGAATGTCACAAGCCCGGCTTTAAGTACCATATGCTTGCCCTTCATGTAGATCATCACTAATGTAAGCTTTCTCGGCTCGAAATCACGTAGGACTTTTTCGGAAAATGAAGGCTTTTGGATTAAGGAGGGTAATATCGGATTGGAATCGGTTCATCTTTCCTTTAGCACTCCATCTTATCTTATGGATCATATGAAACTTTGCCAACTCTTTGAGTCATTTTCTTTTCCCTTAGGGGGGTTGGAAAGACTTAAGATCACTCTTTCTTTGACATTCTAATCACGATCTCGTTCTTTGCTTTTCCCTTGTTTCACCCTTCTTCTTTATTTTTGCATCTTTTCAGCCCTTTCACATTATTCACTTTCTTTTTGTATTTTTTTTCTTTGCTCTTCCTTTCTTTTTCTTTGCCCTTTTTCTCTTTTTCATTTATTTTGTCTTTTTGTGCCTCGAAACCATCTTTAAACTCCTCGTCTCTCCCCCAAACTTATGTTCTTGCCATTTGAATCACATGAGTGCTAAAGAAAAGTCGGGTGCCAAGAGAGAGTCACTATAAAACAGTTAAAGGCTTGTAATGTGGTTATTGAAAAGAAATTCTATAGGATAAAAAGGGTTTACTAAGGATGATATCATTGGTAGGCCATGAAAAATTTCAAAACTGGTCAAGGAGATCCTACAATCACTTCTCAAGCCAAGCTAACATAGAATTCCTCCTAGAAATACATTCGGGGCAAGTTCTAGACTATTTGCACGGGTACTTGGACTTGTAACAAAATACCTCACCTCTCACACAACCAGATTGTTAAAGAGATAGAATTCAAGGTCCCAGAACAACTGCATTCAAGATAGAAAATCTCTATGGTTCATCTAAACCTTTGATGGTTCCCTAAGTCAACACAAGATTCACATGGTCACTAACTAGAACTATTTCTTTACAAAAACTTGTTTTTGACCATAAGAGCATAGTTAAGTTTGTTGTTACCAAGTGAAACATGCTTGAACCTTTTATTCATTACTACTTTTTTTTACCTAAACATCAAAAACTGACTCAATCCCTTAAGAAGGTTGTCACGCCATCCATTGTTGGAAAGAGCCGCCCGGTTCACACAAGATCCACCTTTGGAAAGAACCGTAGTATTAAGAAAACCAAAGGCTTATTGTTCGTTAAAACATAAGAAGAAGTTAACAAATCAAAAGAAGCTATGAAATGAACTACTAAAAGTAACAAAATGAATATATACAAAGGTGAAGATTACATACATTATGAGGGATAGGGTAAAGATAAGAGAAAAAGGAAAAAGAGTTTTTAAGTTATTACAGGCCCAAAAAGTGATCAAATGTTATAACAGTCATCCAAATCACCAAAATAGACCACCCCCAAATGAAAAATAAGCATTGTCCACAATGCTTAACAAAAATAAAAACAGGAAGGGTAGAGAGTTAAGAGAACTCCCTAAGTGGTCTCAGTCTGTATGGTATCTCCAGCACCCTCAATCTGCATAGCATCTCCAGCATCCTCAGTCTCCTCAAGATAAATCTCATCATCACCTGGCTGAGGGATAACCGGGTTGCTGAGAATCTGGATCATCTCCTCAGTGGTGTAGGCAGTAGCCTCCGGCTCCTCAGACTGGCCTGCTGCTGCCTCAGATGCCTCTGGTTCTTCCTGTGCTGCTGGGACTATTATCTCTATTAGTAGGTCCAAAGGTAGATCTACGGCAGATGTAATCTTGGAAACCTCCTGACTCAACTTCTCCACTGACTTCCTCGATGCCTGAGACTTCCTCTTATTCTTTGTTTGTTTTTCAAACTTCTCAATAGCTATCCCATGTGCCACCAGAGTCTCCATAAGAATCTTCTGGTTGTCCAGAATCTTCTTCAAAGTCTCCTCCACTGATGGAGGTACCTGTGGGGCATTGGGGCAGAGGACTGTGCTACAACTATCAGCCAGCTTAGAAGTAGCTAGCTGGATCCAGTTGTTGAGACTCGTCAAGGTCTGGGAGACTCGCAACACAGTCTGTGGGTAAGTGGTAGAAGCTGGTACTGATAAAGGGGCTGACGGCCTGGACGAAGAAGGAGGTTTCATGGCTGTTGTAGAAGGCATGGCAGCAACGGAGGGCCCAGCAGATGGCTCAGTAACTACTACCCTTGGATCTTCAGACTGGACAGTGGAAGTAGTTGCCTTACCCTTGAACTTAAGGTTGTTAGCATCCTGAAGGTGGTACCATGAGAAAGGCTTTTTGGCCTTAACTTTTGTATCAAACAGCCTTGGCTCCACCCTCTGATCATTGAAGTATTCAGTGAGGAAGTTGGGGTAGGGATATGATCTCTTCTCCTTTTGGACAGCTAAGGTAATGTTTGAGGACATCAAGGCTCCCACATTTATTGGATATCCAGCCATAATCGAAGCTACCAACACTGCTTGGGGGAGGGGCAGGTTGTTCTCATTCAAGCATGGGTCAATTCTGCTGCATACAAACGTCTGCCACCCTTTTGCCTCAAAATTTAGGGTGGCTCGGACTATGGGCACCCCTGCTATGAGCCACAGAGGTGGTGGTCCTAGAGCTGCCAGAATCTCTACTAACCATAGCGGCCTTTCCCAAAGCCAGTTTCTCCAAGTATTTCTTCAAATTACACGTAAGAGTTCAAAGCACAGGAGTCGAACTGGATTTTCAGATTCCGCAACTTTGTCACCTTGGTACCTTTTTTTATGTGAGCCACATTAGCATTGAATTCTTTTACTAAGTTCTCATTTGCGTCGAGGCCACTATGGGTGAACCATTTCCATCCCTTTCGCTCCCGAAACTGTCTGAGGACATTTGGATTGTGAATGTCCAAGTCCTTCATCAAAAATTATCGCTCCAATGTGAGCGATCTATGGGGCCACAGTTCTCTAAACCTATTGAAAGTCGTCAGGGTGACAAATATGTCCTCCCACATATCCCTCCTCCTTTTCCTCTAAAGGAAACCCACTCTAGTGTCACTCTCTCTCCCGTCATCTGGTATATCATCGTCATCATCACATTGATTGGTGCAGGAGGGGGACGTGAAGAGGAGGGCTCGGAACCCTTGCTTCCCATATCAGAATCAGTTGAAGAGCTATTTGTAGGCTTATTGCGCAGTTGATAGAGCCCTGTGGGTTGTGGAGGATTAGATTGGGGTTCAGGCTGGACCTCCATGGACTGACCCTCGGATGCTTCTCCAGATGGAGCATATTCACTGGTGTTAGAGGATTCTAGAGTCGGAGGTCTGTTGGAAGTAGCTTTCTTGCCTATGATTTTCTGAACGACAAGTGGTAGGTAATTCTTGCCTCGGCCTTAACCCCGGGAGGGCTCACCCCTCCCTTTTGGTGCATCACCTCTCCCACGAGATCTAACCATGGTCTGCAACATATAACAATAGAAATAAGTTAAAATGGAAGCTCATAATGTATAAAATTGCATGTTGAAAGGTTTCAGTGAAATGAATCAAAAAGAGGTTGTGCGGACCGCACAAAAATGAGTTCGGCCGCAGACAGCCAAGTGCGGACCGCACAAAAGTGAGTGCGGCCGCACAACCACAAGTTCGAACCACACAAAAGTGAGTGCGGGCGCACAACCCATAGTTTAGACTGTGGGTTCTCTAATCTTTCATCAGTGCAGACCGCACAATTCTGACTGCGGCCGCACAATCACGAGTGCGGACCGCACAAAAATGAGTGCGGCCGCACAACCCAGGTTCAGACTACTGGGCTTTCTGATCATTAAGAATTGTGCACCGCACAATTCAACTGCAGACCACATAAAAATGAGTGCGGTCCACACAAAACAAGCATAAAGATTTACCCTAACTCTTACTTGTGCAGACCGCATAAAAATGTGCGCGGCCGCACAATTTGAAAATTAAAGGCCTTGAATTTGAACTCAAGCGATTGTTTTTTCACAGATGGGCCAAGATATGAGAAATTAAACATGATTAGCTATTTACCAAGCTCCCAAGTAGCATTTAAGGCACTACCCACAAGATTCTAAGCATAAATACTGACTAACTATTGGTAATTTCAGACATGATACTAACCCTAGGCAAAAACAACAAAATTTAAAAAATGATAAAAAAAATTAACAAAAATCTAAGGATGTAATGAACATACCAGTAATGATGGATGCAGGTGTGAATCTACACGGATGAGATGCTTGAATTCTGAGAACTAATGGGAAGTGCACTATGCTTGCTTAGGGTTTTAGAAGTCAGAGTGGTAAAAGTATGAATAGTGCATAAAGGTTCTATTTATACCCTAGCTGAGTCGGTGCAAAACTTACTGGAGTGTGGCACAATTTTGAGTGTGGTCTTCACTCTTTACCTGTTCCTTTGGAGAATTTATGTGGTTCATACAAAAGTGAGTGCGGCCACAGAATTTGTGCGTACCGCAAAATTTTTAGTGCGGCCGCATTTTGTTCACAAAATTTGACAGGTCAAACTTCAGAGAGAATTCATTTTTGGCTTTCCAGTTGTGAGACCGCACACAGAATTGTGCGGCCGCAGAGTGATTGTGCAGTCCGCACTTTTGTGATACTTAGCCAATTTTTCTTTCATCGTCCCTGTAATGCACACCCCTTCCTTCATACACTTCAAAACTTAGTTAGCACAAAACAAATCCTGCCTAATCTAAAGAAGAAAATCAAGAGAAATAAAAACACATGGGTTGCTTCCCAAGAAGGGTCTGATTTAACGTAGCGGCACGACGCATGTTGCCCTTAATAACTTGAAGTGGAGCAACGCCACAATGTGGCCATCATCAACCTTTCCAAATAGTGCTTCACCCGATGCCAATTGACTTTAAACACTTCACCATTCTTATTTTTCAGATCTAAAGCACCAAAGGGTGTCACATGTACAACTTCAAATGGGCCACTCCACTTGGATTTCAGCTTTCCCGGAAACATCTGCAACCGAGAGTTGAACAAAAGTACAAGATCGCCTTTTTGAATTCTTTGTTTCAGATATACTTGTCATAGAGGTACTTCATCTTGTCCTTATACAAGGGAGAACTGGAATATGCATGGAACCGGAACTCATCAAGTTCATTCAGTTGCCCCCACCCTAAGATTTGCAGCTACATCCCACTCAAGGTTAAGCTTCTTCAACGCCCACATAGCCTTATGCTCAAGTTCCACCGGAAGGTGACAAGCTTTCCCGAACACTAATCGATACGGAGACATACCAATTGGTGTTTTGTAAGTTGTTCTATAAGCCTAAAGAGCATCATCAAGTTTCTTCGACCAATCTGTCCGGTTGGCATTCACAGTCTTTAACTGAATATCTTGATCTCCCGATTGGAGACTTCAACCTTCCACTTGCTTGAGGATGATAGGGGGACGACACTTTGTGAGTGACACCATACTTGGAGAGTAAAGTTGGAGTACCAAACCTTGTGAATATGTTCATATTCAAGAAAGCTACCACACTCCGAGCTTCATTGTTGGGTAAAGCCACAACTTCAACCCATTTGGACATATAATCCACAGCTACCAATATATAGGTGTTCCCACATGAGCTCACAAACGGACCCATAAAAGCAATGCCCCACACATCAAAAATATCAATCTCTAGGATGGTGGTGAGGGGCATCTCATTTTTCTTGGAGATCTCACCGGCCCTTTTACATTCATCACAACGCTTAACGAGATCGCTAGCATCATTGTAAAGGGTAGGCCAATAGAATCCACAGCTTAGCACCTTTGTAGCAGTTCTCGCTCCACCATGGTGACCACCATATAGCGAAGAGTGGAAAGCTTCAAGACTACCCAATTGTTCTTCTTATGGTACACATCTTCGGATAGCACCATCAGTACAAATTTTGAAGAGATAGGGCCCATCCCAATAGTAGTCCAGGCAGTCCTGTTTGAGCTTCTTCCTTTGGTTTGAAGAGAACTCATTTGGAACAATGCCACTCACAAGATAGTTGGCCACATCGACAAAGCATGGCATCCCAGTCATAGAAATGGAAAGGAGTTGTTCGTCAGGAAATGAATCATTGATCTCAAGGCCATCATGTGGACTCCCCTCCTCCTCCAATCGGGACAAGTGGTCTGCCACTTGGTTTTCACTCCCCTTTTGGTCTTGGATCTCAAGATCAAATTCTTGTAAAAGAAGTACCCACCACAACAATCTTGCCTTAGAGTCTTTCTTGCTCATCAAATAACGAAGTGTCGCATGGTCGGTGTGAACAATCACCTTTGTACGTATTAGGTACGGGCGAAACTTCTCCATAGCAAAGAAAATGGCTAAGATTTTTTCTCGTTCACTGTATACTTGACTTGGGCCTTGTTCATGGTATTACTAGCATAGTAGACCGGATGGAAGATTTTGTTAATTCGTTGCCCCAATACCGCTCCAAGCGTCGCATCACACATGAGCTCAAATGGTAAGCTTCAATTTGGAGCGGTGATAATAGGAGTGGTAGTTAACTTATACTTGGGTAGTTCAAAATCCTTCATACAATCTTCATTGAAAAGGAACTTGGCATCTTTCTCCAAGAGTTTGCACAAGGGGTTTACCACCTTATAAAAGTCCTTGATGAATCGGCGGCAAAACCCCGCATGACCTAGAAAGCTCCTCACTCCCTTTATGGAAGTAGGGGGAGGGAGTTTGGATATCACCTCAATTTTTGCTTTATCAACCTCAATACCATTCTTGGAAATCTTGTGACCGAGGACAATTCCCTCCTCGACCATAAAGTGACACTTCTCCCAATTCAGCACCAAGTTAGTTTCCTCACAACATGCCAATACCTTATCCAAGTTATCCAAGCACTCTTCAAAAGAATTCCCCACGATAGAAAAATCATCCATGAAAACCTTGAGAAATTCTTCCACCATATCGGTGAAGATGGCCATCATACACTGTTGCAAATTTGCCCGTGCATTGCATAACCCGAATGGCATCCACGAGAATGCAAAAGTGCTATAGGGACAAGTGAAAGTGGTCTTCTCTTGGTATTCAGAAGAAATAAGAATCTGGTTATATCCGGAGTATCCATCAAGAAAGAAACAATAAGGACGTTCGGCTAACCTATACAACATTTGATCAAGAAATGGAAGAGGAAAATGGTCTTTACGAGTAACTTTGTTGAGCTTCCTATAATCCATGCACACTCTCCACCCGGTGACAGTTGTTGTGGGGATCAATTCATTTTTTTCATTTGTTATCACAGTCATGCCCCCTTTCTTTGGGACACATTGCACTGGCAAGGTCCAAGAACAATCGGAAATAGGGTAAACAACCTCGGCATCCAACCACTTGATGATCTCTTTCTTCACTACCTCTTGCGTGGCCTCATTCAATCGTGTTTGATGTTCCACTGAGGGTTTGGCATCCTCATCCAAAATTATTTTGTGCATTAAAAGGCGGGTCTTATACCCTGAATATCTGCTAATGTCCAACCTATTGCCTTCTTCCTCCTTTGAAGCACCGTAAGGGTGGAATTTACCTGCACGTTAGTTAAGAATGAGGAAAGAATAACAGGTAAAGTGGAAAAAGGGTCTAGAAACTCATACCTGAGTATGAAGGCAAAGGATTTAACTTCAAGGTGGGAGGCTCCTCGATTGAGGGCTTTGTTGGTGGAGTCTTCCGGTTTTTGAGATCCAAGGAAAGTTTTCGGGCTCATAGGTATATGATCTCATTCCTTGCAAATAATTGAAACATTCTACAAATCCTTCCTTCTCATCCTCATCATGATTCAATAAAGAGCTTCCAAGGTATCGTCAACATTTATCACAGTACTTGTGTCATCAACAATTACTTCGGTCATAAGATCCACGAATGAACACACTTCGTTGCTATTTGGCTGCCTCATTGATTTACAAACATGGAACACCACTTTTTCATTGCCACCCAGAAGGTGAGGTCACAAGCTTCCACATCAACTAAGTCCTTCCCTGTAGCAAGTAAAGGTCTCCCTAAAATGATTGACACCTCTTAGTCAACCTCATAGTCAAGTATCACAAAATCTTTCGGGAAGGATGAACTTGTCGACCCGAACTAACACATCATCAATTATCCCCAATGGAATTTTCATTGTAGGATCAACCATTTGCAACCTCATGGATGTGGGTCTTGGTTGCCCAATCCCCAACGTTATGAACACAGAATAGGGCATCAAGTTAATGCTTGCCCCCAAGTCATACAAAGCTTTGGCGAAATCGGCACTCCCAATAGTGCACGGGATTGTGAAAGCACCGGGGTCTTCCAACTTTGGAGCGATGGAGTGAACAATAGAACTCACTTGATGTGTCATTCTAATAGTTTCACAATTCATTGATCTCTTCTTTGTTACCAAATCCTTCATGAACTTGGCATATCCCGGCATTTGTTCTAAGGCTGCAACCAACGGCACATTTATGGACAAACTTTTCATCATATCAATGAATTTCTTGAATTGATTTTCATTGTTTTTATTTGCGAGTCTTTGAGGATATGGAGGATGAGGCCTTGGCAAGGTTGCCTTGGACTTTTGCACTACCGGATCCGGTATGTCTATTATATTCTCCGTAGACGGGTTCACATCATTTTGTGTCTCCTCCACACTTTCATCAATGTCTATCCTCACCTCTTCATCAACTTGCACATCATTGCTTGTCATATCGTCTTCTTGGACCAACACATCCTCATCCACATTTCTTCTTTGGTTTGAGATACTAGCAACTCCACCTCTCTCACTTCTTGTTGTCACGGCCATTGCATCCCCCGTATTATTCCCACCCTTCGGGTTCACCACCGTATCACTAGGTAGTGTCCCCTTAGGGCGAGTATTTAAAGCTTGAGAAACTTGGCGAAGTTGAACCTCCAGTTTGCATATAGAAGTGTTGTGGGAGGCAAATTGGGCATCGAAGTCGGTGTGTTTCTCCATCATTTGCTTAAACATATTTTTAATCCGTCCCATTTCACTATTGGAAGAACTCCGACCTTGCGACAGATATGGAGGGGGGTTGTTTGGTTGTTGATACATCGGGGGCCTTTGAATGATCGACCCTCGATTTCCTTGATTTCTATTATTCCAACCCCCTTGATTATTGTTTCCTCCCCAATTGCTTTGATTGTTTCCACCCCAATTACCTTGATTATTTCATCCCCAATTGCCTTGATTACCTTTATTACCCCAATTGCTTTGATTATTGTTGTTCACCCAATTTCCTTGGTTGTTGTTGTTACCACCACTCCTATTTCCTTGGTGGCCTTGGTTGTTCCAATTTCCTTGGTTTCCTTGTGATCTCCATTATTGTTTATTTGGAGCATTGCTTCTTTGACCTTGATAATATTGAACCTCTTCATCTTCCTCATCATATGAATCATCTTGATTATACCCACTATTACTTTGCTCAAATTGTTCAGGATGGTTTTGTACTTGTTAACCTTGTTGTCGTCTCTTATTCACCATCATGTTCACCCCTTCCATAGCATTCACCTATTTCGTCCCTTGAACCTGTTGAAGCTGAGCCTTGGCCAATTGGTTCATGGTGGTTGTTAAATCTGCAATAGCTTGCCCATGTTCATGTAGCTCCTTGTGTAGGTGAATAACATTTGGGTCACCTTGAGGAACATTGGCTCTACTTTGCCACCCCGAAGAGGTATACGCCATCTCATACAAGATTTCACAAGCTTCAGAATAAGGCATGTTTATAAAGTTACCCCGGCGAGTTGATTTACCACACATTGATTTGTTGTGTTGATCCCCTTGTAGAAGGTCTGTTGGATCATAGCCTCAGTCATATTATTGTTCAGGAATTCTTTGACCATGGTACGATATCTTTTTCCCAAATCTCGTGCAATGGCTCATTGGGCTCTTGCTTGAAAACTAGAATTTCATCCCTTAGTGTAGCCATGTGCCCCGGAGAGAAGAATTTGGCAATGAACTTGTAACGATCCGGCCGGTCGTTCCATGAGATTAGCCCCGTTTTCCCCGTTTATTCTTTATCGTATGTTTCTTAGCCTATTTATGTTGTGTTGGGTCAGTTGGTTCGGGTTCGGAATGGTCGTGGTGAGAATAGAGACACTTACTCTCTCAAATTGGCTTAATAGTTGGAAAAGTCAATTGGGAGTTGACTTATTGGTAAAAAATTTCGAAATATATATTTTATGGCTCGGATAGCTTCATTACGTGATTTGGGACTTAGGAGTGTGCTCGGAATGGAGTTTTGATGCCCGGTGTAGAATTAGGCTTGAATTGGCGAAAGTTAGTTTTTGGCAATTTTCGGTCGGCAGGGGAAAATAGGCTATCAGGGTCGGAATGGAATTACGGAAGTTGGAGCAGGTTTGTAATGTCATTTTGGATATGTGTGCAAATTTTCAGGTCAATCGGATGTGTTTTGGTTGGTTTCGGCATTATTGGCGAAATTTAAAAATTTCAAAGTTCATAGGCTTGAATTTGATGTGATTTTGGTGTTTTTGCGTTGCTTTTTGTGTTTCGAAGGCTCGAATAAGTTTGAATGATGCTATGGGATATGTTGGTAGGTTTGGTTGAGGTCCTGGGGGCCTCGGGTGTATTTCGGATGCTCAACGGGCACTTTTGGTCTTTGGGAGATTGATGGTTTTCTGGTGTTTTAGCAACAGTGTTTTGTTCATTGCGATCGAGTGAGGTAAGATTTTCGACTTCATAACTCGATTATATGTCGTTTTCTAAGTAATTAAACCGGAAATTTATTGGATTTAAACCCAAAATTAGGGAAGGTTAGGTGCATGAGAATTGGAAATTTCTTTTGACGATTTGAGTGGGCAATTGTGGTCCGATATTGGTGTTCTTGGTATGTATAGAATCGTGGGAGGATGAGGATTCTAGTTTTGTGATTTTTATCAAATACCGAGATGTGGGCTCGGGGCTCGCTTTTGGCCAATTTCGAGAATTGTGCCTAAAATTGATAGTTTTTGTTTGAGCCTTGTTTTTTTAGCGTATATTGATGATGTTAATCTGGTTTTGGTTTGATTCGGAGAAATTGGGAGTCAATTTGAAGGGCAAGAGCATCGCGGATTAGTATTTTGGCACGGGTGGAGGTAAGTAATGGCTATAAATCTTGTCCTGAGGGTATGACACCCCGAACTTCATATTTTCTCACTATATTTAGAATTGTGCACATGTCAGATGACGAGTATGTGGCGTGCACTCATTTTTGGATTGGAATTGGTCCTATCCGCGGCAACTATTGAGTTGCGTATTTTTACTCTAAATCATATGTTAAATTTTGTTTTAAAACTATTGATATATATTTGGGCTGTAAGCCATGTTTGGGGCCTCGTGCCGACTTGTTTAGACCCCTTGGAGGCTTTTCTCTTATTGCTATTTTCCTCATTGTGTTGATTTAATATTTACACTCAGTCATGTTATGTTTAAATGATTTCAAAACTCAGCCTTATTTACACTATTTTGAGATATAAAATAATTTTTTGGGTCGAGTACCCCGTTTTTATTGATGCGCCAGGGGCTTTTGAGAGTTTCTGACTGAGTGAGGTCGAGGGCCTGATTGTGAGGATAAGATATGCCACGAGGTGGCTTGATTTTAGCGTTTGGGCTGAAGGAGCCCCTCCGGAGTCTGTAAACACCCCCAGTAAGCGCAGGTACCTACTGAGTGCGAGTGTCGAGTGCCGAGTGACGAGTGATTGGGATGCATGAGTGACAGTGAGGTTTCCCGAGGGGGTGATACTGAGTGACTGTGAGGTATGTTGAGTGATGTTCTAATCGAGGGGCGATTTATGATTCATGTTTTGGCCCGAGGGGCTACTTATGATTTATTTCATTTTACCCAAAATCTTTCGATTATTTTTATTTCTGAAATTGATGGAAAACACATTTTTCAAAGGATTTTTCTGAGGTTGGCTTTTAAGGCATGTTGATTTCATATATATATATATACTATTGGAAAGAAAGGTTGTGCATATTGTGAACTGATGATTTGATTTTTATGTGTTTCTTACTGCTTAGACTTGATTTATTTTCATTACTACTGAGTTGGCATACTCACATTACTCCCTGCACCCCTGTGTTCAGATACAGGTGCTGATACCGAGCGTTAGTCATCTATTTTCACGCGGAGACGGAGTCAGGACATAGAGGTAGTTGTCCAGCGTCCGCAGCATCTCTGGTTTTCTTTCTTATTTTGTACATAGTTCTTTGTTCCGAGGTTTTGTATTATAATTGTAGAATTTTTGGTATTATCCTTAGATGCTCATGACATGTTGACTTCGGATCTTGGGGATGGTTTTAGACTGTTTAACTATTTGTATTGCTTAATAGATTCAGTAATTTATTTGTGTCTATGAAATGTTAAAAATGGTTGGGAGTTTGGAAAGAAATTGTAAATATGTGATTGTTGGCTAGCCTAGTTCCACGATAGGCACCATCATGGCCGGTTTAGGATTTGGGGTCGTGACAGAACTTCTCGGCCAACTCATCCCAAGTTTGGATGGAATGATTGGGAAATCTCTCTAACAAATTCAAAGCCTTTCCCCGAAGATAAAAGGGAAACAGCCTTAACCGCAGTGCATCCTCGGAGACATTTGTTTGCTTGCTCCCCCAACAAGTACCGACGAAACCCTTGAAATGCTTGTAGGCATTTTTGTGTGGAGCTCCAGTGAAGAAACCCCACTGCTCAAGCAGTGTAAGCATCACGTTGGTTATTTGGAAGTTGCCTGCCCTAATTCGGGGCGGGATTATTGCACTTGCATAGCCCTCATTCGGCAACACCCGGTGCGCTGCTCTTGGTGGAGGTATGGGAGGGTTTGGGATATTTCATGAGGCGGTCGAACTCGCATGTTTACTTGAGGCTTGGGATGAACCTCATCCACTTGATCATCATCTACCTCCTCTCCCAATTGTAAATTTCCGAGGGGCTCATTGTTAAGAGCCATTTCGTACCTAAAAGCAACTCACAAAAAAAAATAGTGACTCGGAATGAAAGAAAGACAAAACACACAAATACCTAAATATATAGCTAAATCTGTTTAACTCCCCGGCAACAGCGCCAAAAAATTGATCTCGGCCAAATCCACACCACAATTAAGTAGCGATGCGGTCGATGCAATAATAAACCCAACAAAGGTCAGGGTCGAATCCACAGGGAGTTAGAATATGGGATTACGTGTATATCTAAGTTAATTGCAAGTTTTGGCTAAATTTACACTTCCACAAAATTGATCAGTGTTCTACTTCTACTTTTCTCTATTGTTTGCAAGTGTAGAACTAAAAGATAATATTTTTGGTTTTGAGTTTTTTTCAAATGATAAAAGGGACTAGGGTCGTGACTTCTACCTAGGTGGTTATCTAATGGGTTGTAAAATCCAGGGGTAGTTTGATTAGTCGGGGTCGTAATATAGCAATCACACCCGGGTACTCACTTTATACCTCTCGGTAGTTTGAGTGATTTTGCCCAATTTGGCTTTCTCAAGTCCAAATGGGTATTTGCACAAAACAAGTGATATTAGCTAAAGTCGGGTATTACTATATATAGGTTTAACCCTTTAATTAGGGCTATCAATTTCTTGAGTTCACCCCAATTCCTTGTTAGCCAAGTTTTCCTAGACTTAGTCCCTCTTTCTCAAGTAGAGACTAAGTCATTTAGGCATGAATCAATGTTTGCAACCATTACTTCTTGAGTTCTAGCAAGAACTAGGCTAAATATCACAAACCCAATCACAAACAAGCCCTAGATTAAACACCCATCAAATACACACAATAGGGTTGTGTCACAACCCTAGCAAAAAATTTAGTTACTCATGAAAAATACAGAAATTAAAGAAGAAATAAAGATAGAATCCGTAATATTTCTTTTGGGAACGAATTGAGCTCTCTTATCTCTCCTAAACCCTAAACTCACCGGTGACCCTCCCATGGCAGCAACGGTCGGCAGCCAGCCAGCACCAGTGGCTGCGCTGCCTCCCCAACCTCCCCCCATTGTCGCCCAATCATCTACAAACACAAACAACAATCCTCAACCCATGGATTATGCAAAAATCTTAAAACCTACTGCCATTAATGCCCCCATGCAAACCCTAGCTACGTTACCATTAAAACCAGTTGAGTTCCTTCATGGAGAACCAGTTGTGAAGTGGAAGAAATAATAAGTAAAGCAATCTATTGAACAACAAGGGCTTCAACTTGCAGTTCTTGGGAAATTTTCGTATGGGAAGCCTGTTATTAGTGAATTACGTAAAGTAATTCCAATTCAATGTGAGATTAAAGGCCATTGTTTAGTGGGTTTAATTGAAGATATTCATGTGTTGATTAGGCTCCCATTATTGGAGGACTATGTTCATCTTTTTTCAAAGCCAGCTTTTTATTTAAAAGTTTAGTCAGACATGTGGAAGATGCGTTGTACAAAATGGATTCCATCGTGGACACCTGATGAAGAAACTCCCATTGCCATAGCCTGGATTAGCTTTCCAAAACTGCCTCCTAATTTCTTTGGTAAGAAATGTGTATTTTCATTAGCTCGTGCAGTTGGTAATCCACTACATGTAGACCTAGCAACTCAAAATGGGAATAGACCTAGTTATGCTAAGGTGAAGGTGGAAGTTAACTTGTTAGGTAAGTTCCCTCATCGTATTAAAATTATGGAAGAGGCTGATGAATCTGGGCTAGAAGAGTTTAAATGGATTAGGATTAAGTATGATTATATGCCAAAATATTGCAAGCCATGCAAAAAAACAAGGGCATAGTGAGGAAGAATGCTGGGTAACTCATCCTGAATTACATAAGAGATTTGATGAAGATGTTGAGGCTCAAGACAAGGAGAAGACAGTTATGGTGAGTACTGAAGCAATTGGTACAGCTACAAATTCAACAAAGGTGATAGCAAATGGAAAGGTGGTTGGTAAGCCAGCTACTAATCATGCCAAGCAGGAATGGATGCAAGCAAGGAAGAACAAATACCAACGGGATAATAGGGGTCACATTGTTGATAACAAACAAGGAAAGGAAGCTGGCAAGGGTAAAGGGAAGGCCAAACTTGAGGATGTAACAACCAAAAACAAGTTTAATGCACTAGAGGTTGAGGAAATTCATCAACCTACTCTAAAAATTACTGAAGGAAAAGGTGAGGATCATAGCAATGGTAAGAAAAAGGAACATGGGGAAAGCAATCCAAGAAAGGCCCGGAAAAGGAAAAGGAAGGCAATACCGGAGTGTTAAGCCCTAATCCTAAGGCGTCTAGGGTTGGGGTTGGGAAATATTCTAATACTAAACCAGCTGGAGAAGGTAATCAACATGAACTTAAGCGTATGAAGAAGGAAGTAGTTGAGAAAGTGTTGGAAGATCAGCATAATGGGAACTTAGCTAAGGCTAGTCTATTGTTCCTAGTGATCAAAGTGTTGATGAAAGGGCTAATAAGTAATCCACAATCAACTGGGTTAATAGAAGGTTTGGAACTAGCAAAGAGGAGCTAAGGCAATCCAATGTGACTACAAACCAATTATGCCAAGATATTCCATCTCAAACATTTACAGATTTTGGGCAGCTTGAGGACCTTGATGAGGTAAAATCAACAAAGGTTTTATGGAGTGATGCAATAGAGGTGGAGGATGATCATCTAGGAAAGACAAAGACAACAGGAGACAAGGTGAAGGACAACATTCAACCTGGCGATAGGCTGGCGACGCCAGGCCTAAAGCCATTTTCACCAGGCGTTAGGCTGGTGACGCCAGGCCCAAAGCCAGGTCCCCCAGGAATTAGGTTGGCGATGCCAGGCCTGGCTCCAGGTGCACCTGATGAGACAGTCACAGTAAACCTTATCCCTAGTGCAACTGGAGAGATTGTATATGGTGTTCTGGTGTATGCATTGGAGAACAAACTTGATGGAGATGATAAGGTGAAGGTTAGGGATGATACAGTGGGTCAGATCAAAACACAGGAAATGGAAAATGTGGTGATATCAATAGAACAGACATTTCTGAGCAGACTGCTATAGTAATTCCTGGGCTAGGCAGTGTCTATGAGAAGCAATTCAAAATGATGCAGGTTGTTGTTACTTCTATGGAGAATAGCAAGGAAAAGGCTGATGAGCGGGCAATTGTTCCAAGAGCACCTGGTCAAATAGAGGAAGTGACTATAGAGTATGGCATTGATCAAATTATGCCGCTGCAAGTTAGTGTTCCACCGAAGACTCCTCTACAGCATTTACATGATTTAGTTACACACAATGTGACACCAATTGATGAAGACTTAATGAGACAAAGTCCAATGGAGGATGAAGGAGATGATGAATCTATGGGAAAAAACTTCAAACAAGTGACTAGGGAAGGAAATTTATCACCCACAGCTAGTGCTAAAGGAGGTAAGAAAACAAAAAAAATCAGAATAAAGAGCCACCACAACCATCAAGAATAATTCCCAGGAGGGCATCTTTTATATCTAAATGATGATGATCAAAACATTAATATGTAACATAAGGTCTGTGAATGCACATCAGGTCTTTCCTAGGGTGATCAACATGAATAGGGAGCATAGTTTTTGTGTAGTTGCATTGATGGAGCCTTTTCAAAAGAAGAGACTCATTGATAGATATAGAAGAAGGTTGAATATGGAGATTTCTTATGCAAATATTAATGGGCAAATATGGTTGTTCCTTGATGCAGTGGTGGAATGGGAATTAGTGGAGGATACTGAGCAACAGGTGACTTGGAGAGTGTTTCACCATGACCTGGAGCAGCACATGATGATGACATTTGTTTATGCAAAATGTTCAGCAATGGAGAGGTTAGAATTGTGGGATCACTTGTATTACTTAGCAAGTGATATGAAATTGCCATGGTTGGTAAGAGGGGATTTCAATGTGGTATTGCATGATATGAGAAAATAGGAGGACTACCAGTACACCCTCTTGAATATGAGGATTTTGCATTTTTTGTAAACTCTTGTGGTTTGTTTGAGCAAGGATATAAAGAAAGTCCATTTACATGATGGAATGGGAAATCCAATGTTGCGTGTATATTCAAAAGATTGTATAGTATCTTTGTGAATTTTCCATTTCAGAACATGTTGCCAACTATTGAAGTTGAACATCTAATCAGAACTGGACCAGATCATGCACCATTATTAATGACATGTGGGGAGCAGACCACCAATTTTGTCAAGACTTTCAGGTTCTTGAACTTTGGACTAAGCATGCTACATTTATGGAAGTGGTGAGACATAATTGGGAAGCTGATTTCATATGGGATCCGTTTTTGATGTTCAAGCAGAAGCTCAAGAGGGTGAAGGAAGCACTGTCAAAATGGAGTAGGGAAATATTTGGTGGTATCTTCAATAAGTTGGCTATTTGGAGGACATTGTTAGGGTGAAAGAGATGTTTTTTGAAGAAGAGCCTACAATTGACAACAGGATTGTGATTCAAAAGGCTCAATCTGAATTGAAGAAATACTTGAGTATTGAGGAGCAGTATTGGAAGCAAAAAGCTAGGATGACTTTGTTTGCTGAAGGAGATAGGAATACAAGTTTCTTTCACAATCATGTCAATGGAAAAAGAAAGAAATTGCAACTGAAGAGGATCAAAAGTGGAAGTGGGGTATGGATGGAAGATCAGGAGCAATTGGCTACAGCTGCAGTGGACTTCTATCAAAAACAGTTTACAAATGAAGGTGATGCATCTGACTTTTCCTTGATCAATAATGTACCTTCGATGGTCACTATGGAACAGAATTTGGAACTTAGCAAATTGCCAACAATTGTAGAGGTAAGGCCATCAGTTTTTGAGCTTAGTTGAGAGAGTGCTAGTGGTCCAGATGGATTCACTGCCCTATTTTATCAAACATGTTGGGATGTTATTAGTGTTGATATACACAACTTGGTGCTACACTTCTATGGAGGAGTTGCACTGCCTAAATCCATCACTCACACCAATCTAATGTTACTGCCTAAGAAACCTAGAGTTGAGAACTTTTCTAACTTAAGACCTATTATCTTGAGCAACTTCATTAACAAGGTCTTGTCTAGGGTGTTACATGATAGATTGGAAAGTTTTTTGCCTTCTCTAATATCTCTTAATCAATCCGGATTTGTGAAGGGTAGGAGTATATTTGAGAACATCTTATTGACTCAACAAATTGTCATTGACATAAGGTTAAGGAGAAAGCCAGCTAATGTGGTGATCAAGCTTGATATGGGTAAGGCCTATGATAGGGTTTCATGGAACTACTTATTGCATGTACTAAGGAAGATGGGATATTCTTAGCACTTTATCAACATGGTGTGGAACTTGGTGTCAAATAATTGGTACTCAGTATTGGTGAATAGGCAATCCTCAGGGTTCTTTAAGTCTACAAGGGGTGTGAAGCAAGGGGATCCTTTATCACCAGCATTGTTCATTCTGTCAGTTGAGGTACTTTCCAGGTCTTTGAATAAGCTATTTGAAGACAAGTCATTTGTGGGATTTGGAATGCCTAAGTGGTCTGATCCTTTAAACCACTTGGCATATGCTGATGATACTATAATCTTTGCTTCTGCTCATCCTCCATCCTTGAGCAAGATTATGGCAGTGTTGGGGAACTATGAGAAGATATCAGGCCAGATGATCAACAAAGATAAGAGTTCATACTACATATATTCAAAGATTCCTAATGGGTTGTTTCAGGTGGTTGGAGCTATTACAGGATTTGCAAAAGGTAAATTCCCCTTCACAAAAATAGGTGTCCTATTTTTTAAACTAGAAGGAGGAAGGAATATTATGAGGATCTTATCAAGAAAGTAAAGGCTAAATTGCATTCATGGAAAGGAAAGTTGTTGTTATTTGGAGGAAAGGCAACACTCATTTCTAGTGTGTTGAAAAGTATGCCAGTCCACATGTTATCAGTCCTTCATCCACCAAAAAATGTCCTGGAGCATCTTCATAAGATTTTTTCTAGTTTCTTTTGGAACACAAAGGAAGAAGGGAGAAGCAGACACTGGGCTTCATGGAAAAATCTTTGCCTTGCTAAAGAGGAAGGGGGCCTAGGTTTTAGGTCCTTACATGATGTGTCGAGGGAGCTGTTTGCTAAAATATGGTGGAGGTTTAGGACCACAAAATCTTTGTGGTCTAATTTCATGTGGAATAAGTATTGCAAGAAGGAGATACCAACGGTGGTGCAGTTTAGAAGGGGATCTCATGTTTGGAGACAAATGCTAAATGCTAGGGAAGAAGTAGAACATGAGATCCTATAGGAATTGAAGAGTGGCACAACTAATATTTGGAATGAAAATTGGACTGGATTGGGTGCACTTTATCACGTATTACCTTAAGACTTTCCAATCAATGAAGATCTTCAGGATGTGGCAAAATTGCGGCAAGGTAAAACATGGGATTATCAGCTGCTAGATCAAACTTTCAATGAGGAAATTGCAGAACATATAAGGCTAAATGTGCATTATGAAGGCAGTGAGGGATACTGGGATAGGCCATACTAGACGCCAACTCCTTCAGGCAAGTTCAGTGTTTGTAGTGCTTGACAAATATTAAGGCATAGGGCTGATCCTAATCGGGAATTCAAGTTAATGTGGATTAAAGGCTTACCATTCAAGATATCCTTCTTCTTGTGAAGATTATGGAGGCAGAAAATAGCCATTGATGACATGTGGAGGAGGCAAGGGCAAAGGGTGATGTCTAGGTGTTGGTGTTGTCAGCAGCCCCAAGAGGAATCTATTGAGCATATATTTGTCACAAGTCCTACTGCCTCTAAAGTATGGAACTTGTTCGTGGGGGGCTGCTGGAATTACTATGCCATTGATTCAATTGAAGCAGGCTATAAGGCATTGGTGGTATGCTCAATGGTATCCAAAGTTAAAGCCCTTGTTTCAAGCAATACCAGCTATCATCACTTGGGAACTTTGGAAGAGAAGAAATGCAGGTAAACATAGGGGTTCAGTGTCCACAAATAGGGTGATTCATGAGATCAATAGGACATTGCATTAACTGTCAAGGGTGAGGTATGCTTGGATGCCTAATATTCCATTGTTATGGCCAGACATAATTCAATATTTTGAAGTATATAAACCTATATTGATCACTACAAGAGTAACATGGCAGCTTCCTTTTCATGGTTGGTACAAATGCAATACTGATGGAGCTCAAGCCTGGCTTTTGCCTTGCAAAGTCTGCCTAAAGCCAGGTCAAGCCTGGCTTTAGCCTTGCAGAGCCTGCCTAAAACTCAAGCCTGCCTAAAGCTAGGTCAAGCCTTCCTAAAGTCAGGTCAAGCCTGGATTTAGTCTTGCAAAGCCTGCTTAAAGTCAGGTCAACCCTGGCTTTTGCCTTGCAAAGCCTGTCTAAAGCCAGGCTCTTCTACATGTTAAGCTAGATGAGTGAGAACATGATTAATACTTGGACAAACTCAGTTCATTTCATATGGGGATCATATTGTAGCTACACTTGGAAGACTATGCTGGCTTCACCTCTGTGGTGTAGATATTTGGAATTAATTTTATCCTATGGGCAGTATAACCTGGCGCCTGGTGAGAGCTTGATAGATGTTTCTTGGTATTTTCCACTAGCAATTGGATTCACATATACTGACAGTAGAAGGAAGTACTCAGCTTATTATTTTGTAATAGCTAGTTTTTTAGATTTTACCTTTTCTATCCTTTTAGTATATAGTAGCTTCATGCAACTTCTATTTTGGTTTGGACATCTTGTAAGCTTTGGACCCATTTTGGGATTTCATTTATATATTAGCCACTAGGCAGTCTGCCTAGTGGTATATTTGCTAAAAAATCCATAATATTTGATTATGGGATGGAAATCTACTGTTTGACAAATCTAGTACAAAATTACTAAAAGCAATAAAAGAAAATAGAACAGGTGCTCTTCTAAAATATAACTTAACCTAAATGATAAAAAGTCTTATTTATACTAAGCTGAAAATATCTGACAAAAATACCCCTGCGAAGGTTGTGCGGCTGCATAATTTTGAGTGCGGCCACACATATTGCTTGAACTGGAATCTGGACTTTAACCTGCAAACCACACAAAAGTGAGTGCGGCCACATCTTTGGCTTTTGCGGCCACACAAAAATCATGCGGACCGCATGTATTCACTTTGTAGTCTCTGAATCTCTTTTTATACCGTCCACGTAATATTGATTACGACCGCAGACTGGTTTCTGCAGCCTCATAAAATTCCTGCAGTCCGCACATCTTCAATTTGAGGTTCTCTGAATTCATTCTCTCTGTGGACCGCATAATAGTGAGTGCGGTCGTACATAGACTTCTGCGACCACACATTATTTGTGTGGTCCGCACATCTTTACTTTCTCAAACTTGAAAGTCTCTGAACCTCTCTTCTACGGCCGCACTAGAATTATGCGGTCCGCACAATATGAAGCTGAAGTTGACAGGGTTTCTTTATTGTTCGCGGTACTCTAAGTATTTTCACCCTGATTTTGTCCTTGTCCAATTTTGACTCCTTTTTGAGTTAATTTTCACTTTCTTGGCTTCCTAATATTCCTACAATAAAGCTCATTTCATTAGTTCTTGGGATACCTTTAAGCATTTTCGAGCTAAAACTCAAGTAAAAGAGGGCAAATAAGCGGTCAAAATCCCTACTTATCAATTATGTGAGGAGATTAGGCCTCAGGTTTTGGGGAAAGGTAGTACAGCAGGGTCATCAGCCTATGATTAGCGCCAGCTACTGCACCATCTTCCAGCTGCCTAAAGGCGGAGGGAAAGTGGGTAGGGGTCGTCCTAGAGGTGGAGACCAGCCAGGTGGCGCTCCATCTAGGTTCTATTTCTTTCTAGCCAGACCAGATGCAGTAGCCTGAAATGCCGTGATCACATGTATTATTTCCG
This sequence comes from Nicotiana knightiana, assembly GCA_005239525.1. Taxonomy (NCBI): domain Eukaryota; kingdom Viridiplantae; phylum Streptophyta; class Magnoliopsida; order Solanales; family Solanaceae; genus Nicotiana; species Nicotiana knightiana. Next base: position 6,775 of record ML407702.1, on the reverse strand, counting down.
TCTGCGGTAGGGATGCTTTGATAATATTTGAGCCAAGGTCTAAATATGCATATGTTTCATCTCTGTTTTCTCTTTTCTAGGTGTTCCTTGCGATTCCTTGGGTACTCTTGTTGGGCGATTCTGTTGTTGTGGATAGGATATATCGGTCATGTATCATGAATTTCTATGGTTATGAGACTAGAGTGGATATTTTGTTGCTCGATATGACCGACTCTAAGGTCATCCTGGGCATGGACTGGTTATCTCCATATCATGTCGTCCTTGATTGCCATGCCAAGATTAGAAAACAAGAATAGAACATCAGAGAATAGCATATTGTTTCTCAAATGCCAACTGCTTTTGGAGCCTATTGGCTTCCTCGAAGAAACTGGGGCATTAACATAGTTCTCCTCATCTAATACCTCGAAGTAGTCTTTAACTGCATCATCCTCTCTACAAGAAGTCTCTAGACTGGGAGCATCCCGTATCTCCCCTGGAGAAAATGACGGGCCCAAATGAAGTCCCCCAGCAATATCAGCCTCCATCGAGGCTTCTTCCCGACCTCGAAAAGCTCCAGTAGCAAGCCCTCCAAGCTCCTCGACACGGACTGAGCCATGTCCGATGAGTGTATCGGGGACTGTTCCCAAACCCTCATCGAGGGTGTCCTTTACAAACAGTGGGACCGCATCGGCCGCCTCTAACTCATCGGTCGACTGCCCAACAGCTCTCGAAACCTCAGTGCTTCATTTTGCCCTTTGTACCAGAGGGAAGGCATCATCGCTTTCTTCCTCGGCCCCCAGGCTCTCAGCGGCCGTCGAAGACAAGACCGTGGCATCGGTCCTAGGCTTCCAAGCCTTTGGCCTTTTTGATTTTGGAGACTCCGCTGAGGCCTCTTTCTTCCTTTTCTATCCTTGGTGGTCTTCGGGGCCTCTTCCTCACCAGGTGGGGGCGGCCTCATCAACACGCCTTCACCGAATCCTGCACAAACATGTTATGTCAAAAAACATCACCATCAAAAGTTCTTATGAAGAATGAAAAAATAATAGCAATAAGAGTGTACCATGGTTCTTACCCTGCCATTGTGTTTTGGCCAGCTCATGCCATACGCGTTTTTTGTATGAAGTCTAAACGTTTGATCCACCCCGGCAGGTCCTGAACCGCGCCAGGAAACCAAACAGTGGCTGCACAATTAGAAGAAAATCAGTCAAAAGAGAAAGAGACAGAAATACATGCTCAATTCAGGGTTACTTACGTTTCATATTCCATTCCTCTGGGAATGGCATTCTGTCAGCGGGGATGATGTCCGAAGTTCTAAGTCTAAGAAATTGGCTCATCCATCCCCGATCTCTACCCTCGTCGATGCAGGTGAGGAACGNTTGGTAGATCGATGGTGCATTTTACTTAGGCCCTCGCGGAAGAGACGAGGGATGTACAATTTGATCAAATGGTCGAGGGTGAAAGTCATTCCCTCGACCATGTTGGTGATATGTCGAAACATATATACAATCCTCCAAAAAGAAGAATAGATCTGACCGAGTGTCACTCGGTATTGTTGGAAAAAATCAAGAATCACCAGGTCAATTGGTGGAGAATAAGAATCGACGGGGCCTAAGGTGAAGGGGTATGTATATACACTGAGAAAGCCAGCCTTGTGCGTGACTATGATTTCGTCAGCCGTAGGGATCTCTGCTCAAATCGCATCCCCCCCCCAGCGGCAGTCAAGTTTTACCCTCTCTATATCCGATACTACATTTATGTATCGGGACATGGGCTCTCATCAACCCGATGTAGAAGTGTTTTTTTCTATTGTAAAGTCAAAAATGGTGTCGAAAGGGCCAGGGATTCATTGCTCGATGGTAGGAGGAATTTTCGACTTTCCCTTATACGGGTGTGATGTAGAAGCAGCTCCCTCCTTTTGTGGGAACATTTTGGAAGTTTTTGCCAAGATAACTATCGATATTTGAAGTGAGAAGACGAAAAAACATGCACAGGAAGAAGATAAGAATGGGAAGCACTTAGTTAAAATTTGAAGGTTTGGAGAAGATGAAGAAGATGCAAAACTATGAAAAGGCAAGTGACTGTAGTATTTATAGAGGCCTTTAGGGCATGCTTGAAGCATAAGAGTCAAACCTATGACGGTTCATGGGCTTCTCGAGAATTATGTTGACCGCAACCTCTGCGTAGCTTTTCATGTCACGTCATTTAATGCTCTGAAGGGACTGACGTCATAATAGGAGTGTCGAGGAGGCAAAAGGTCAAGACATTTCATATATCTTCATTCTAAGAAACGCGGGGACTATCTGTATACGGCTAAAATCGGAGAGTACTATTTTAGGGTCATTTCGACACTTAGAAGGCTCGAAGGTTCAAGTTTTTGGCATCGAAGGGGCATATCGAAGGTCCTCGACCTCGAGGCAGTGAATATTGAAGGTCCTCGACCTCGAGGCAGCACAAATCGAAGGTCAACATGGAAAGGCGAAAAAATTCCCAAAGGGCACGTGGTTAAAGCTGATAAAATACACAAAATAGTACAAGCCCGTACTGTGGCATTAAATGGTTATACCAGCCATATCTCTTTGCATTAATTACTTATGTACTATGTTGGGATTCCTCCTTATATATAAAGGGGAACCTTGTCACTTTGTAACACATATGATATTCAATACAAGAACAAGAACATCCTCTGCTCTCTAACTAAAATATTTTCTACAATTGCTTTATTGATTTATTGTGTTCTTGAATTATTCTTCATTTATTACTTATTATTGATCATAAAATAGGCCATTCTTAAGGCATTCAATATTTTTATATTGTTATCGACAACCCCTAGTCAGACTTCTATATCTTGACCTCGAGGCCCTTCCGACCACCCTCGGGACCAGTCTCTCCGTTACCTGGTTTGTGTAATATCGTTTCCTTTTTCTCTTATTTCATTTTTATCGCTTCACACTCAGCATCTACTGCCTAAACAATCGGTATTAAAATAGATCAAGTATTTTTAAAACCACATAATCAAATATAATTGTAATTACCATTTTTAAGGTAAACAAAGCTAACAACAAAAAGGTGGAGACCTAAAACTGGAGGGTCGATCAGATCCTGGGCGCGCCCCCGATTCTGAAGGGTGTAGATTCAAAGTAAGTTCGTGCAAAAGCCATTCCCATCAAGTGCGGCTCTGAAGCCCATCCCGAAGAAATTCAGAATGCCCGATCTCCCGAAGTACAACGGGACCTCGGACCCCAATGAGCACATTACTGCTTACACTTGTGCTATGAAAGGGAATGACTTAAAATATGACGAGATTGAATCCGTCTTATTGAAAAAATTTGGAGAAACACTGTCCAAAGGGGCCATGAACTCGATAGATTCGTTTGCCATAATGGCAGATTCTTTTGTGAAGGCGCATGCTGGTGCCGTCAAGGTCGCTACGAGGAAATCTGACGTTTTCAAAATCAAACAAAGAGAGAATGAGATGTTAAGGGAGTTCGTATCCCACTTCCAATTGGAACGAATGGAATTACCACCGGTCTCCGATGATTGGGCAGTGGAAGCCTTCGCTCAGGGGTTGAATGAACGAAGCTTGATAGCTTCAAAGCAGCTGAAGCAAAACTTAATCGAGTATCTCGCCATAGTTTGGGCAGATGTACACAACAGGTATCAGTCAAAGATCAGAGTCGAGGATGACCAATTGGAAGCCCCCTCGGGATCTATGTATCCCAGCAGGCTCTTAGCAAAGAAATCAAGGCTTCCAGAGAGAGAGCTGAGGCCAAACAAAGAAAGGTATCAACCGTATATAGAAAATCGGAGAAATATACCGAGGCGCAACATACCTCGAAGTGATCGAAGAATGGATCGAGGCCAAGATCTTGGGGGACTCGTGAACAAAGCAGGGTTTGACAGGCACATAGGGCCGGTAGAGGCACTCCGGCTATCTAAGTACAACTTCAACATTGATGTTTCATACATCGTATCGGCCATAGGTAAAATTAAAGACACCAGGTGGCCAAGACCCGTACTATTAGATCCTTCGCAAAGGAACCCAAACTTGATATGCGAATATCACGACACTCACGTTCATAGGACCGAGGATTGCAGACAGCTTCGAGAATAGGTAGCCCGACTGATCAGCAAACGCACCTTCGAGAGTTCCTCAGTGACTGAGCTAAAAACCAATTTCGGGAAAGAGAGGCAAACAAGAAAAATGAAACAGAAGAACCACAGAACGCCATCCACATGATTATTGGAGGAGTCGGCGTCCCTTAGGGACCCATTTCAAGCGAACAAAAGTATCCATAACTAGGGAAAAGCGAACTCGGAGCAACATAGCTGAAGATGTTCTTTCATTCAGCGAAGAGGACATCGAGACCTTGTCTCAACCTCATAATGACGCACTGGTAATTTCTTTTCTTTTGAATAAATTTCAAGTTAAACGTGTGCTCGTGGATCCAGGTAGCTCGGCCAACATAATTAGGTCGAGGGTGGTAAAGCAACTCGGATTGCTCGACCAGATCGTGCCCGCTTCTCGAGTCCTCAAAGGATTCAACATGTCAAGCAAGACAATGAAAGGGGAAATCATCCTCCCAGTCAACGTGGTCGGTACAATCCAAGATACCAAGTTTCATTTCACCGAAGGTGACATGAATTACAATGCTTTGCTTGGAAGTCCATGGGTCCACAGTATGAGGGGGGTGCCATCAACCCTTCATCAAATGTATACTTGTACCAAGTAATCGAAGGAGAATCTTTTATCATCAAAACACTTCGCGCTTCAAAGAAGTTTGTTATTTTCACAAGAAATGGCTCCAGGGCCAGAAATTTCCCGAACACTCGGGGACTACATCAAAAACTCAAAGCTGTAAGACCTCAGAACCGGAAATTTCGAGCTCATAAGCCCTCAATGAGGCGATATCAAATCTGTAAGACCTTAAAAAGGCATAACCCCGACTCGGGGACTGTCCTCAATAGTTGGCTCAGCGAGCTATCAAACTTGAAACCATAAGACCTCAATCAGGCAACTTCAAGCTCATAAGCCCTCCATGAGGCACCAATGTAAGCCCTCCACGAGGCAATATCAACAATGTAAGACCTCCACGGGGCAATATCAACAATGTAAGACCTCCACGAGGCAATATCAACAACGTAAGCCCTCCACGAGGCAATATTAACAATGTAAGCCCTCCACGAGGCAATATCAACAATGTAAGCCCTCCACGAGGTAATATCAACACTGTAAGCCCTCCACAAGGCACTATCAACAATGTAAGCCCTCCACAAGGCAATATTAACAATGTAAGACCTCCACGAGGCAATATTAACAATGTAAGACCTCCACGAGGCAACATCAAGTTTATAAGCCCTCAATGAGGCAATATCGCATCTGTAAGACCTCAACGAGGCATGCTCAAACTTGTAAGCCCTCAACGAGGCAACGTAAAATATGTAAGACCTCAACGAGGCATGTTCAAATTCATAAGCCCTCCATGAGGCGCCAATGTAAGCCCTCTATGAGGCAATATCAACAATGTAAGGCCTACATGAGGCAATATCAACAATGTAAGGCCTCCATGAGGCAACATCAAGTTTATAAGACCTCAATGAGGCAACATCAAAAAGTTTGCTATTTTCACAAGGAACGGCTCCAAATCCAAAAACTTCAATGTGCCGGGGACTGTCATCGACAATCACCCCATCGAGCCATCAAAAACTCGAAGCCATAAGACCTCAGGGCCGGCAACATCAAACTCATAAGCCCTCAATGAGGCAACATCAAATCTGTAAAATCTCAACGAGGTATGTTCAGATTTATAAGCCCTCAATGAGGCAACATCGAAAACTCGAAGCCATATGACCTCAAGACCGGCAACTTCGAGCTCATAAGCCCTCAATAAGTCAATATCAAACCTGTAAGACCTCAAGCACGGCATGTAAAAACCTATAACACCTCAAGCAAGGCATGTATAAATTTGTAAGACCTTAAAAAGGCATAATCCCGATATCAAAGTCAAGGATATATATCGAACTTGTAAGACCCCTAAAAAGGCATACCCTCGCTATAGAAGCCGAGGCTATCTCACTCGGGGACTAAAAGGCTAAGGAAAAACACAATGACCATGGTCATAAGGCTCCAGCCAAACTAACACGACGCGGAGACGTCCGACCGTCGCCATAAAATCACAGGCCTTCAAATACTTCAAAAATACTTTGAAAAGAACCGGTTAATCAGGCTACCCTCGGCATAAGCAAAAGAGTTTTGATCATATCAGCCCCAAACAATGAAAAGGCTTCGAAACAATCAGCCTTCGAGCGAAACCTCCTGAGGTGCTCATTTATCATCACATAACGGCTCATAATCGAGGTTCTTTCGAGCCATCGAAGAGTCGGACGAACACAAGAACTTCAAAAAGTCTTTAACGAGGGAAAACTATAGCCATATTAGAGGTTGTACCGACCTGATGCGTAAGAGCATAAGCTTCAACCACACTAAAGGTCGTACCGACCCAATGCGTAAAAGCCTAAGCGCCAGCCACACTAAAGGTCGTACTGACCCAATGCATAAGAGTCGAATCGCCAGCCATATTAAATGTCGTACCGACCCAATTAGTAAGATCCTAAGCGCCAGCCTAAAGAGCCTTAAGGCCGATTTAAAAAATCTAAGGGTCAATGAGCTCGTGTCGAAACCCGACTCGGGGACTGAGCCCCTAAACGGTTAACTAAAGCGCTTAAGAGCCAATTCGTAAGAGCTTACAGGCCAGCCTAAAAATCCTCAGGGCCTATATATATATATATATATATATAT